>CAUYWD010000295.1:0-14725 GCA_963576735.1 Bedellia somnulentella | reverse complement strand
CCTCTAAGCCTAAATGAATCGCAAATATTTACAAACATAGCTATTTCGTTAGAATTTTATAACAGTTTTCCAATTACAATTTGATATGTCAAATAAAATGCAAAATATGCAAATAAAACTGACTTTGATATAATTTTACTGAAATAGTTGATAGTTGTAAAAATCAAACAATTTTCGCATCCCCTCTTCTGTATTCCATTTTCTTATTATGAATTTCTATAAATTCAAATGCTTAAAGTAGCAAACGAATCTGTGATTAATGTAATTTAAATATTTTTAAATTAAATTTATAACATATTTATTTCATGTTTTACAGGGAAGGCTCGAGACACATTCTCGCTCGCCCATGACGGTCCTCACCAATTCGCCGCGTTACTACAAGAAATCAAACTCAAATACAAGGGCAAGAAAAAACTAATGTTCTTAGTTAAGGAACGGTTTGGCTAAGCATTCTATTTCTAATATTTAGATCAGAGAATGCAACTAAAACTAAAATAAGTTTTTGTTTTGTTTTTGCAGTTATTGTCTTTTAACTGACATCTTTTGAGTGCAATTTCTAAAATAGGACTGTTTTCGTTTATGTAGTACAACTTGTTTTTGTTTTTGTAGGTTGACCATGCTATAATGCAGACAATTTCCGTTTTAAAGAATATGTAACTCAACTTACCATTTAGGTAATAATGTTTATCATTACCTCATAAGGTACCGTGCTATGCTGTACCCAGTCTAAACTAAAAGTATTATTTTAGTTATGTATTATTAATTAAGTATTAGCGTGAAGAGGACATTGAAGTCTTGACATTGTAAGTAATGTAATGATCTCAACGATTCCATTTTGTGTAATATATAGTAGTAATTTGTAAATATATCATAGTATCGTTTTAGACAAAATTATATTTAAAAATGATTTATTTTGAAAAGGCCTAAATAATGTGAATTAGATACTTTTTGAAAATAATCGATTTCAATACTATTTTTGGTACTAAGGGACGGATTTTTTATTTTTTTTATATAAAAAACCGTTTGTGAGTATCATAATAGGTAGAAGTTAGTACCTTCGCCAGTTTGATAGCGTCCATAGTACTGAACCCGATATTTGACAACACAACACCAAAGAAACGTAGAGTTTAAGTGAATTAGCCATCACTTTTGACAGTATTTTCGCATTACTTTCTCACATTTCCTTTATTATGTATATTTACATATTTTTATAAACTAGCCAATCAATAGTTTATTTTTATTCCAGTATTTTTTGTGTTAAATGTATGTACTTTAGTGCCAAGTGAAATTTAAGTTATAATTATAATCGATATAAATCTGTTCCTATATCCATATAAAATACAAAGTCAAATAACAATCACATTATCTGACCATCTTTCATTTGTCTCAACTAAGCATAAAAAAGTGTAGGATAAAAAAAACGGAATAAAATCAGAATGCAAATGACACTCAATGATTAAAATTATAAAATAATTGTTTGGCATTAAATTACTGTACAGTTTTTACAGATCCCATGTTCTAGAAATGTTACAAGTTGAATATAAAGTTAGTTTAGAATAAAATTTAAAACAAGTGCATTTATAATAGTAATAGAAGTGACGTTTGGATTTCAAAGTGTTCAGAGACAAAGGTTTTTATAGAGTTAGCTGATTGTGTTTAAATTTTGTACTTTACGGTATACCGGGGTTGTGCCCGAAAATTCTAAAAGCCTTAAAAAATTGCTAAAAATTGTATCACTTGAATATAGTACCATCAAAATACAACTGTTTGAATTTATAATATTAGGTACTTACCGAAATCAATTTAGGAAATAACCTTTGATAAAACCAAAAAGGGAAGATGCGCTACAATCATACATAAGACACCCTTAATTACAAGGCACACAATTTACTGAGCTACTCAGAATCAAACCTGATTGGTCATTTTTTGTGTACAAGCTGCTAGTGAAACAACTGCCGGTCTCTCTTTCGTTCAGTGTGATTCTATGGTTGCATAATAAAATAACATGTGCTTCATAAGTTCGCGTTGGTTTTGCTTCACACATTTTTGTCATTTGTACAAGCGTATTCATCTTCCGTTTTTGGTTACATCAAAGGAATTAACTCCTAAGTTGATGACTTTTATAAATTTTGTGATATCGAAACTCGACAAAGGCGTTATTGAAAAAAACTTATAAATATGTATCATCTTATGTCTATATACACTGAAAATCTAACTTTACTTCGTACCTATTGTTTTGTAAATACTCTGTGGGAGGAATAGCGAATAAAATAGTAATTAAGAATATTTTTAAAACACTTCGAAAACATCAATTAGCAATAATTTAGTTGCCTTGGGCCGGTTCCGGATTTAATAAACAAATTACTTATTATTAAATAAAATGAACTCATTTGAATTATAATTTGAGTATAACATTATTTCCTCTTCTTTAATTATCCCTGAGAAGATTATGTCACATGAACAAAATTAAATGTCTCGTTAATTAAAATAATATTTATTGCCATATTTTGTAACCATTTAGAATTAAGTCATATCAAAGGCAACTTTTCATTTCTAAAGTAATATTTTACAAAATTAACTAAGACTTGCCAACTTCCATTAAAATCAAATATAAAAAAAACGCAAGTGCCTTTGCGCAAGTCAACAATAATGGAGCCAGGCCGGCCCGTGTTATGCCAATACAATTTTTACCAAAATATCTTGTGTTAAAACGTAAGACGTGGACACCCTACAGCTGGTATGAGAAAGTGATAATTTACAATGTAAAAAATATACTGAAATTGGAATTCATTTTGTCTTTCATTCTTTTGAAATGTACACAACTTGTGCACATACACCCCTTTCATCCATTGCCACCCTTACTTACACTTTAAATGTTAACTAAGTAATATAATTACTTAGGAGCCCTGAAAATAACGTGATATTTTAATGTTTGTATACGTATATATACGAGCAGATTGATGGATGTAAACGAAGCTAGAGAGGTTTGTTAGGATCGTACAAAGTGGCGATCGATAGTCTCTGCCAACCCCAATGAGAACTTATGGCGAACTTATGGCTATTATATGTTTGTATATGTATATGCATGTAACATTTAGCCCAAAAAGTGAGAGAGAACAGGCCACTGCATATTTTAGAATGTTAATCGACGAGCCCATGAATTAATACAGTAGCATGAATTATTGCCAAACGCGGTTCAGTGTTGCCATGCAATCTTCGAAAGTAACGTAGGAGATTTTGGCATTCTAATAACTTACCAGTTTCATACCATCTAGTGGTACCAGATTAACAAGACAATCCAGCTAGTGCAGTGTACTTGTGTGTTGCAACTTACCAGAAGGGCAAGCACGAGCCGTGTTTAAACTAGTTATCGCGTGGGATTAAGCAGCCATCTCTTACGCACTTACTTAGTATCGTATACTGCCATCTCATTCTAAACGTTATCGTGTCGATAAAATAGCGCTCGTGCTTGCCCTGCAGATCAACTTACCAGATGTATATACTCATAAATATTTTACTCGTGAAAAATGCACTGATCTTCTAGCTCCAGGTGGCATATAGAATCTGACCGTCATCTTCTATTATATAAAATGCGCGTGTCACAGTCTTTGTGAGTAAACTCCTCCGAAACGACTGAACCGAACTACAAAGGTAATGAATTGCGGCCAACTCTCTCGAATAGTGTTATAGGTATTCCGTCTTCTTCATCTTTCTACTGGTAATAATAGAAATTAATAATGAGGTAAGTCTTCGCGCTTTTAAACTTAACAGTTTTTTTTTATTTAATCTGTTACTCAAGACTCTAAAGTTCAGTATCCCCGAAGGAATGGCAGAGGTACTTATACTTCTGAACATCACGTGACATGCCACTTGGAGTTCAGAGTATACTCACGTTTTGCTTCGACATTATACTCACGTGATAGGGGGCATATTTATCGCCGTCTTGTACGAATTCACGGTCATATGACTAAGTACAACTGGGATGTGTCACCGAGATTCGACGCGCATTGAGCTTGGGATAAAATCAATTGCAACTAATAAAAGTTATTGGGCCAAGCCACATATTGTTACTACAGGTGTAGAGTTTGTGAAGATAGGCGTTGTAGAGTTAGAATCTTGACTCTAAATGGGATCTGATAACTATTTGCCATTGCCAGTTATTGGTCTTACCTGAGCAACATTTTACATGAAAATTTTTTAATGGGATTAATTATTTATAAGAGTTAGTATCCCTTACTTTGTATAGTATAGTACCTTTCTTGGAGTCTACCTGGTTACGTTAGCCATGTCGGTTTCCTCTCGATGATTTTGCTCACCATTAACAACCATGATAAATTAACCAGACCTATAACTTTCGAAAAGACAAATTGGTTTAGGCCCTGCCCGGGATTTGAACCCACGCCGGTTTGCATGATAGATGAGTATTCTAGTTATTGGATTTTATGGTTGTTACTATAACTATTTGATTAACACTTTTACGAAAATCAAAATTGAGGTTCCTAAAATCGTTTACTTTTGTTACTTATATTAATATTAATATAACACTCACTGTCGTCCCCTTAAATTAACTAGGGCAGTTTTGTAGGATAACTATTCCTTGATAAAAAGCTTAAATAAAGTGAGGTCCATCTTTTAAAAAAAAATGTTAAGTTAGGTCAAACGATCTAGGAGGCGCTTAATGACAAACGAAATACATTTCATAAGTAGGTTTTGTGGTTACATTACTAGGAATAAGAACATACTAAAAACTTTAACTTATTTTATTTGCCAGATCCGACTTTATTCTGTGCTTTCCTTAAATATGATCTTCTTGCTCGTAATTCTGGAGATACCGTTACCACATATTCTTCAATCGGACCAGGTATATCATTGTATTCATCATCCTGTTGCTTTTTAAAATCATTATCCACATTATCTTCTTCGTTATTATAATAATTTTCCTCACGGTTGTCTTTTCTGGAGTATCCATCATCTTCATAGCGGTCACTATCATCTTCTGAATTAAAAGGTTTATCATACGTTTCAAATGAATCCTTCCGTTTCGGTTTCCGTCTTTTTTGCCTTCTTTCTTTCAATTTCATTTTTTTACAAATAGCACTTGTCTTTTCTTTCTCGAATTCTTCTCTAACCGTAAGACATTCACAGTATATTTTTTCGCATGTATCAAACGTCTGTCTTTCAATGTCATGATGATGATGGTTGTTACTAAGTAATGCATTGCGATAAATGTTGTTGGTTTGGTTGCCATCGCCATTATCATCTTTTAATTCATCGTAATTAACGAATATTGGTGGCATTATAATCAGATTTGCTTCTGCTCTAGGTGAATTTACTTTCTCTCCTATACCACCCATGGCCTGCGAAAATAGAATTCTTTACTAATGTTTTTTATATGTTTATCGGGCCTTATTGATTCCATATTGGGGATAAGGGTAAATGCCTTATATAATAAGACATTTATGATTTTATTTACTAAATTACCTCAATAACCCAAACTAACTTCTCAAAAGCTTAAGATAGGTATTCACATGTCAGTTATATACGCCGTGTATGTGGCATGGGGCAGAGGTACTTGGTTCTTCTGAACTTCAAGTGATCGCTAAGATATTAGAGTAAATACTTTATGACTGTTTGTACATACACACTACCACATAACTAAGTATGATTTATCTCTATAATTTGTCTGTTATACCAAGTCTCTAGCTGCTATAACCTTCATAATATCTAAAGGCCAAAGTTGTAGCACCGTATCAGGGTTCGAATCCATGCCTCTTAACAAATAAATGGGATTATTTCACCACTGAGCTACTATGCTAAGTTTTTTTTTTAATATATGTGTAAAAAGTAGAATACTGTATGTGTTTATGTTTTAAAGTTACACCATACTTTTTACCTTGATTATCACGAAAAAGGTAAGAATCAATAGCGACATTGCGATACGAATATACAACAAAAACTGGTTAAGTTTTATTTCGTGTGTCGAAATAATTTTATTTTTAAATCGATATTTATTGAATGTTGTAGTTTCCGCCTGAATTGTACCATTATTTTATATCCTAGTTATGAATTTATTTATTTACTCTATTTCGTTGAATATTACTAATATTTAAAAATACAGTAAGTAATACATTAGAGGACGGCCACGGAGGACACATTTAGATCAAAAATAATCAGAACAATAAAAGAGCATATATGAAGAGATTGATGAACGTAAATAAAGCTCGAGAGGTTAGGCAGAATCGTATGAAGTGGCAATCAATAGTTTCTACCAACCCTAAAGAGAAGTAATGGCGTGAGTGTGTGTTTTCGTGTTATTCAAGAATCCCTTCTTGTAGCGCAAAAGACATTGTTGATGATGCTTGTGAAAGATATTAATTTTTGATTTACTTACTTTTGTTGTTCTACATTCACACTTCATCTTCTCCGATTTCTGCTGCGTCATCAGTTTCTGTAGCTAGCTTATTTTGGACTTCTTTTACTGACTTTACTTCTGCTGTATCCACCCCTTTTTCATTTAATAGGCTGAGTAGAATTGAAAGAGCATTGAGCAACTAAAATGAGAAATTAAATTATAAATACTATACTTACGATATTTTTCTAAATTATTTGCAATATCGGTGTCTGAAAAGGCTCGAATGGCTGTGCACGATGCTGTTCTTGTTCCTACGCTAATTTATGGCAGCGAACGTTGGATGTGGCAGTAGAAGTAAGAAAGTGGAATAAGTGCCCTAGAAATGAGGTCCCTCAGAAAAGTTTGTGTTGTTAGAATATGTGACCGAATGAGAAATAGTGTGATCTGTGAAAGGTGCGTAGTGGAAGATGATATTGTAAAAAAGATAGAAAAAAGAATGTTAAGATGGTTTGATCAAATACAGAAGATGGATGATACTAAATTGGTAAAAGAGATTTATAGAGATACATAAGCATGGGGCTACTATGTTAAATTTATTGCAACTACTGGTGACGTTCAGGATGTCAAAAGAAGAATGTCTTTTCGTCCTAAATTTAAATACAGCATGAAGTTATTTTTTTATACTTACATGAGGATCAGGCTTTGCGCTTTTCTTCAATATTTCAGAAGTCACATGAGCCTCTTTTACAGCTTCTTCTAAACGACCAGTCCTGGCATATCGCCCCGCCAAGTTAAGGCTGATGAGAGCATCTTCAGGGGCAAGCACCTTTGCTCTTTCGTATGCTGTATCCGCTCTTGCATCTTGCAGACGTTCAAGACTTATGCCTATAAGAAGGACCTGCAAATAACAGAATTATGGTGTAAATGGTCGTCATTTTCTTAAATTATGTGAGAACTATTTAAAATAAGTATCTTGAAAATTTAGACTCTCAGGCACCAACCACCAATCAATTCAATTTATTGTGCAAAGTTCGTGCGTTAGACTGTAAAGCGTTTTTAATTAGAACGAGGTAGAATTACTGCAAGAATAATCTAGATTATTATCTTGATAGTTAATGGATTTGAGTTCAATTTGTCTTAATTTTTAACTTAATTTCAATGTTCCGGAAATGGTAGAGAGAGATTATCTATTTCCACCTGCTACGATCTTTATGAACTTCAACTACATATCATATCTTTTTTACCACCATGATATCACAGATCTATCCTAAAATGTCATCAAAAATCAGTCCATATAAAACAGATGAGGGACCTCATCTCTACTGCATTCACTCTGCTCTCATGCTTCTTCTGCCACACCCAACATTCGCTTCCATACATAAGCGTAGGAACAAGAACAGCATCATGCACAGCCATTCGGGCCTTTTCAGACACCGATTGACAGGTCATTAGCCTATTCATTGCTCCATTTACCGCATTACCCTTTTTCACTCTTCTTTCAATATCTTCATCACATTTTCCATCCCTTGTAAACAAACTTCCCAGATATACAAACTCGAAGGAGGATTATATAAGGATGCAGACCACCGATGCAGGCGTTGCCTTAATGAAACATATTTTTGATTCGTGGGAACGTAAAAATGACGCTATTGGTTTGTTTTGCGATCTTACGAAGGCATTTGATTGTGCAGATCATGAAATCCTTTTTATTAAATTGGAACATTATGGCATACAAGGTGACGCACTTAAATTAATAAAGTCTTACTTTTCGGATCGGATACAGAAAGTGCAAATCAATAATACAATATCACCTGGAACTCATGTAAAAATGGGTGTTCCGCAGGGTTCTATTTTGGGCCCATTTTTATTCTTGGTTTATATTAATGATTTGCCGTTCATGGTCGAGAAAATGTCCGAGATAGTGTTATTTGCTGATGATACTTCCTTAGTATTTGACGTTAAAAGAAATAATGAGAATATTGACGAGGTGAATAACACGGTTTCACAGATTCAAACATGGTTTGCTTCCAATAACCTTGTACTGAATGGCAAAAAAACTAAATGCATCAAATTTGTATTACCCAATGTTAAGAGCGTTGATAAAGAAATAATTTTAAATAATGAAAATATAGTTTATTCGGATGACACAGTTTTCTTAGGGATAACTCAAGACTCCAAGCTCCAATGGGGACCCCACATTAGCTCACTAGCTGGCAGGCTAAGTAGTGCTGCATATGCCGTTAGGAAAATAAGACATTTGACAGATGTACAGACAGCTCGATTAGTTTATTACAGCTATTTTCATAGTGTAATGTCTTACGGTATTTTACTCTGGGGCAGAGCGGCTGATGTTGGTTCCATATTTATTCTCCAAAAGAGAGCAATAAGAGCTATATACAATTTGAGATCCCGAGATTCCCTGAGGGAATTGTTTAAAACAATAAATATAATGACGCTGCCATGTCAATATATTTATGAAAATATTATGTATGTAAGAAAGACTCAGGCCTCTTTTGTGAAAAATTGTGACAGACATATTCGAAACCTGAGAGACAACAATAAAATTTCAGTACCAAAATACAGATTGTCAAAAGTAAATACATCTTTCATGGGGTTATGCGTAAAAATGTATAATAAAATACCTGAGGACATTTTAAATTTATCAGAAACAAAATTCAAAGCAGTAGTTAAAAGAAATCTTAGTTCAAAAGCCTATTACAATGTTAATGATTACATTAATGATGAAGTGGCTTGGTGTCATCAGGGCTCTGTGCAGGATGTTTCCGGGCTAACACCAAAATTGTAATGGACGTAAAAAAAGATGTGTGTTGACGAGTTTCTTACGGGTTCTTCTCTCAACAAAACACCTTCCGAATCCGAAGTAAACTTAGTATTAAGTTGACTTTTGACGTTCAAAAAACAAAGATTTATCTTTTTACTTTGAAATAAATGATTATTTTATTTTATTTTTTTTATTTATGTGGAACAGGTGAAGACCTGTTCCACATCCTTACCATCAATCGCAATCACGCATTCTGTCACATCTTCTTGTCTCTCAAAAACCATCGTTTTGGTCTTATCCACATTCACCCTCATTCCCTTTCTTACAAAAGACTCACATGCAATATTCATCATCTCTTGCAACTCTTCTGCCGACGATGCAAGTAGCACTTGATCGTCAGCATACAAGAGGCATTTAATGATGAATCCACTCATTCTTAGTCCATAATCACTTTCACGCAACTCTGTCAAACAGTCATCCATGAACAAATTGAAGAGCCACGGAGAAGCTACACATCCCTGTCGGACACCCCTAGAGATTCCGAACCAGTCAGTGTTTTCCCCGTTTACTCTTACACATGCACTAGAATCCTCATAGAGTGATACCAATGCACGTATAAGTTGACTCCCCAAACCGAACTTGGATAACACCTCCCATAAACACTTTCTTACCACCCTATCATACGCCTTCTCTAAATCAATAAAGGAGCAATACACCTTTTGGTTCTTAGCTAAGAACTTTTCGGTGATGCTCCTTAGAGAGAAGATTTGATCCATACATCCCATTCCTTTCCTAAATCCCGCTTGCACATCCCATATTTTCTCATCAGTTTCATTCATCACTCTTTCAATCAGTACCTTAGCATACAATTTACCAACAATGCTGAGTAAGCTGATGCCGCGGTAGTTTTTAGCCTCTTGGTGTGACCCCTTTCCTTTATATAGAGGCACAATCACCGCCTTGCACCAGTCTCGTGGAACTTTGCCACTCAACCAGCATTTTTGGAAAAGGAAGTACAACCAAGAAGCCACCAACCCTTTACCAGCCCTCAGCATTTCGATAGTAATCCTATCATACCCTGCCGCCTTCCCTAATTTCATACTTTTCATTGCTTTCATTATTTCTTCCATACTAATCTCGCTGTCACTAAATTCACCCATCTCCCCGTTCCAATCAACATTACTGTCGATTGGCGAAGAAATGGATGCATCCTCTTTATTTATTTATTTATTTATTTATTATATAAGGATCATCAACAGCAACACATATTATATTGTAAGTTGAAACAGTACAGTAAATAAGGCCAATAACAGATGATCACAAGTTAAAACAAGATACACACACAGTTAATTCAAAAGAAAAAAAAAAAAAAAAAACTAAACTATCTAAAGACAAAATGAATAACAACATAAAAAGAAAAAAAATATAAATGTAAAAATGCTAAACAATTGAAAAAAGAATAAAATTTATAGTAATGATAATTGATGATACTTGAATGATAATGTGTGTGGTGTGTGTAATGTGTGTTATGATGTGTGAGTGTGTATATGAGAATGTGAGTGTATGTATGTGAATGTGATTGTATTGATATGCATAAACGTTATATAATAGTAAAACCTTATTTAAATAATAGTACATAGAAATTGTTGAATCTACCTAAACAACTATAGCGTCTAGAACCAAGCGTTTGAAAATAGACTTGCTATGTGCAAACGGATCGAGGGAATAAAAATATTTGTTGTACTCATCTAAAATTCGTTGAATAGGCGCGTTATGAGCATAGTTAGTTCTAGCAAAAGGTAAGTGAAACATTTTTCTAAAAGTATGGCGAGTTCTGAGCGCAGGCGTGTTTAGTCCAATTTGGGAAACTACGTTGGGACAATCCATCCGACCACTCAAAACATCATGCAGAACTAACATATCTAAAAGAATCCGGCGCTGGTCAAGTTGTAATACTTTGTGATGTTTGCATGACGTTTCGTAGGTGCAGTCCCATCGTTTGGTTCTGAAGTCCAAATGACGTATAAATATGCGCTGTATCGACTCAATCATTTGAATATACTTTAGATAATGCGGGGACCAAATAGAGGAAGCGAATTCTAGAACACTACGTACATATGCGTAATAAATAGATTTTATACAATTAAGATCATTAAAAGGCTCACATACCCTCATAACAAAGCCCAAATTACGATAAGCGCGATCGGTGATATCGTCTAAATGATTTTCAAAAGTGAGCTTCGAATCCAAGGTGACTCCTAGATCTTTCACGGAATTAACTCGTTTTATTGGCTGGTTATCTAAGTAGTAGGTATGCTGGATAGGTCGAAGGTTGCGTGAAAAAGATATCTGAACGCACTTTGAAACGCTAACGTTTATTTTGTTGGCTTTGTAATATACTTACTGCCAAGTTATCGAGATCCCTTTGAAGCTTATCGCAGTCGTTTTCATTGCGAATGTCGCAGTAAATCTTTTTGTCATCCGCATACATAATAAAATTTGACTCTCCAAAGACTTTCTCAAACAGTCCCTCAAAATAATTCTTCCATACCCGTTTCATGCTACTTTCATCCGTCGCCAATTCACCCTGTTCATCTCTTATTACACTCACTCTCGTGTTTTGGGAAACTCCCTTTTCTTTCCGGATATACTTCCAGAATAACTTTTTGTTATTCCGGAAATTATCAGAAAGTTTCCTCTCACACCACTCTTGCAAATCCCGCTTTTTCTTTTCTATTTTCTTCTTTAATTATATTAAAATAGAAAATACAACTGTAAGAAAGGCGTCCTATGAAAATGGACATACAATAACAGATAAAAACACAGTTCTTTATTTCATGAAGCAGTGGACGCTTTATTTGGATTTATCTGTATACAGTCACGTTTTATGTGTGCATGCGATAAGCTCCTTTACGGTTACCTAATAGAGTTAAAAATTCGATTGCCAAATATGTAAAATTACCTAAACAATATTCTTGCAAGATATACTCACTGTATAAGGTTGTTGAGGATCAAGAGCCACCGCAGCAGCCAGTCTGCAAAAGGCGGAAGTTGGTCGACGGCAAATGAGGAAAGCTTGTCCGAGGTTATGTGCTGCTTTGGAGCTCAAAGGTGCTGCATATACTGCTCTTTGTAGACACGTCAAGGACTGAGGGAAAAAAATAGTGAACTTTAAAAGAACAACGAAGTAATCAACTAGGTATATATTTGACATTAAAATAAAAAACCTTTGTATTTATAGTAATGTATATAATTATTTACCATAGGTAAAATGTTTAAAAAAATCTAATTTGGTTGAGTTTGTATCCAGTGAAAGAAAGAAAGAAAAATTTATTTGGTACAAAGATACATTTTTTTACAATAAAGACAATAAAAGTAACAATTAAACATAAGTTCAGTACATAGTGACATTGAAGCTGTACTAGGTTATACCTATTATTATATAGTATTACAGCCATCAGACCTTCCAAGAGACTTAGAGTTATAGTGCTTGAAAATATCTTCTATCTTTTTAAACAAACAAAAATAAAATGTACAAAGAGAACATAATATCAATAATCAAGTAAGTAATGATACTTATACTTATGATAGAATTTTGATAACAAACTGCACATATATGTGACCACCAAGTAGCTCGAGCTTACACTATGTATGGTGATTTCGCCATAGTTCATAACGCTGGCCTACAGTGATTGCTATTTGATGTGTTGTGTGCAATATCAATAATGAAGAGACGTCCATTTGAAAAAAGAGTACTTAGTTTTTTCTAATGTAGAGGAGCGTGCAATTCATGAAAACTTACAGCTACCAGCTTCTTCTTTGCCAACAATGCCAATCCCAAATCCGAGTGTCCAGCCACGCAAACGGGATGGGCAGTCAACGCCGACTTGAGCCTCGAAAGCGCTGCATCCAGATCTTTGTGTTGCAGCATCATAGCTGCAAGCGCTAACGCCGCTTCGTGCTGACTTGGCTGTTGCGCTAACGCAGCGCCGAGTAGTTGGAATGCTCGGCGAGGATCACCTGCTCTTAGCCATAAAGCGCCTGCAGCGGCTAGTGTATCGGCGTTGCAGGCGTAGGACCTTTTGGAATAAAATTAATGTTTCTTAAACCTTCTAGCACAGTTTGTTTTATTGATGTGTTGATAAGTTCACCATCAACATTAACGCAGAAGACTGGAAATATTTGCGCCGCAGAAGCTGCTAGCATTTATCAGTTTTCTGCAACCTTCACTATCATAAACAAACATCGTAGAAATCAGTCTACTATGTTTATATAAATTTAAATTATTGTCTGCTTCGTACAAAAGGTGCTCCCACCCCCAGAGCGTTGGAGCCCATCATCATCACCTTAGCTTAATTTCAAACAATACAAACATTATTTGAAGGACTGAAAGCCAAACCGATGGGGTAGATTTAATTATGGATGTATAACAAATAAATTATATGCCTTGCATAAATTTGAACAAAACCGTAATCTAATAAATAAAGAATAAATAAAGGAAAGAAAAATTTCGACACAGGCGGGGATCGAACCCGCGACCTCGAGTAAACGCCCCGGACGCTCTGCCAACTGAGCTACCGTGTCAGTTTGCTGCCAGTGCGAAATTCTTCTATCCTTTATTTCTTTTACACGTTAAAGTAGTGTTTGCATTTCCTACCTCCACATTTTTTACTAATTCGGAAGGCCACTTGTCTACCTTTTCAGATAGAATGCAAATGTTGAAAACGCCTAACTATCACATAATTTAAATCTTTTTGTTCATGAAAACCTCATGTGGGGATTATTACTAATAAATAAAGAATAAATAAAGGAAAGAAAAAATTCGACACAGGCGGGGATCGAACCCGCGACCTCGGGTAAACGCCCCGGACGCTCTGCCAACTGAGCTACCGTGTCAGTTTGCTGCCAGTGCGAAATTCTTCTATCATTTATTTCTTTTACACGTTAAAGTAGTGTTTGCATTTCCTACCTCCACATTTTTTACTAATGGGAGGTTTTCCTTTTTTTCTTTTTTTCTTCTTCCCTGTTCTCAGGATAGATGGCGCCAGACTAGCTATGTTACTGGTAGGAACGGAACGTAACACCGTTTTTCACACTTGGATGTAATGATATCGTAAAACGGAACGTACATAAAAAACGTTCTGATTTGAAAGTCTAAATTAACATCAGTTTAACCCAAGATAGCTCAAAAGTAAATAAACAAAGACGGTACTTATATTTAACATTCTTTTTGTTGTTTTTACTCGCCAAAAAGTTACTCTATGGTGCTGTGACACATGTTTATAACGTTGACATTGGCGAAATTATTGTGTGGCGAAATTGTGTGGTAAGTAACGTAGTTACATCAACGCCATCTACAGAGCTCTAGGAAACTATGTTGTTTTTTTATTTTTCAAAAAGAAAACCTCTCATTCGGAAGGCCACTTGTCTACCTTTTCAGATAGAATGCAAATGTTGAAAACGCCTAACTGTCACATAATTTAAATCTTTTTGTTCATGAAAACCTCATGTGGGGATTATTACTAATAAATAAAGAATAAATAAAGGAAAGAAAAATTTCGACACAGGCGGGGATCGAACCCGCGACCTCG
>CAUYWD010000294.1:0-12661 GCA_963576735.1 Bedellia somnulentella | reverse complement strand
AGTTGCTTCTTTATGAATCTGGCTATAATTCTTTTCACTGGAGGATAGTGATCGAGAAGCAAATGCTATCGGCCTTTCGGTGCCATTGGGATTTAAGTGGGCCAAGACCGCGCCTAGGCCGGCTGGTCCCGCGTCTACCGTGAGAACCAACCGCTGTTTGGGATCAAAATGTGTTAACAACCTATCTGATGCCAGTTCACCTATAACCGAGTCGAACGTGCGCTGATGCCTGTCCTCCCATTTCCAAATAATACCATCTTTTAACAATTCGTGTAATGGATTTAACACTGAGGATGCGTTTGGAATGAAATTCCTATAATAGTTTACTACACCCAGGAAACGTTTGAGTTCTAATACACTAGATGGAACGGGTGCCTTTGTTATCGCTTCTACCTTACTAGGACATGTTTTAATACCATTTTTACTTATTACGAAACCAAGATAAGTTACACTGTCCTGAAAAAAACTACACTTTTCCTTTTGGAGTCTAAGACCTGCATCCTGTATCCGGCCCAGTACTTCTCTTAGTCTAGATAGATGGAATGACCTATTTGGCGCAGTTAGGCAGATATCATCGTACCAACAAGACATCCCTTCAATGCTAATAAATAAAGAATAAATAAAGGAAAGAAAAATTTCGACACAGGCGGGAATCGAACCCGCGACCTCGGGTATACGCCCCGACGCTCTGCCAACTGAGCCACCGTGTCAATTGGCTGCCAGTGCGAAATTCTTCTATCCTTTATTTCTTTTACACGTTTAAGTAGTGTTTACGTTTCCTACCTCCGAATTTTTAACTAATTCGGAAGGCCACTTGTCTACCTTTTCAGATAGAATGCAAATGTTGAAAACGCCTAACTATCACATAATTTAAATCTTTTTGTTCATGAAAACCTCATGTGGGGATTATCTATACTTATAATAAATCTGTAGAGAGGTCAATTCTGTACATGAAATATATTTTCAAAATAACTATCAGGTCGTGATTAGGGATCGATACTGATGCCAAAAATGCAATCAGTAAAATTTTTGTCTGTCTGTCTGTCTGTCTGTCGGTTTGTATGTTCCTTATGGTAACAAAAACTACTCGACGGATTTTAACGAAACTTGGTACAATTATTCTTCATACTCCTGCGCAGGTTTTTGTATACTTTCCAGCAGAGAAGTAAAGGGAAATTTTGGGAAATTTGGGGAAAACGGGAGAAGTTACTCCATTTTTTAAGCTTCCGTCGCGGGTGCAGCCTTAACGGTAAAACTTACATAGAAATCATGTGTGGCGGAAATATTCTTCATAAAATTATCTAAAAAAAAATCCGCAACAGTATATGTCTATCTTTTATGGTTGACTCACAATAACGCGTGTAATTCCTGATAGCTTAGCAGTTCGAAACATCCTGATTATATTTGTTTACTCTTACGTTTGTAAACCTCTCACTCATCCCTAATTTAAAAAAGGTAACATTATAACCTATTCAATAAAAAAAGAATCATAGAAATCGGTAGACAAACACCGAAATTATACATAAAATAAGCCATCGCGCCCGTGATCGAAACTAAATCTTTACTAATTTACATATAACATACTAGATGGCGCCAGTAGTTGCATCCTACATAACGTAATGATTTATTTTTTAGATTGTTATAAATACTTCATGGCGTTTTATTCCAAAATTTGCTATTAAACGGAAATACTGAACCGTTTATTAAAGCGCATTCAAAATCACCAAACTACTCTGTTAAGGGAGTGCTATAAATTTAATAAATTGAAAACATTACGCTGAATTTCACAATGCTTGAGCAGTGACTGAAGAAAGAAACCTCAGATATTTAAAAAAACAACGCTACCCGTGCGAAGCTGGGACGATCCACTAGTTACTAATAAATAAAGAATAAATAAAGGAAAGAAAAATTTCGACACAGGCGGGAATCGAACCCGCGACCTCGGGTATACGCCCCGACGCTCTGCTCTTTATTGCTTTTACGCTCTTTATTTATTAGTAATAATCCCCACATGAGGTTTTCATGAACAAAAAGATTTAAATTATCCCTTCAACGCCCGCAACTAATGTTTCTATGGCTTTTTGGAATATAGCTGGTGCATTAGCGAGACCGTACACCAGACGCGTATATTTAAAAAGCCCTTTCGACGTATTAAATAGTCGTTAAGATTTGTGACTCCTCTGAAAGACAAAATTGATTGTACGCGTTTTTCAAATCTATTTTAGAATAATGCTCACCCCCCCCCCCCCCCTAATTTAGCAAAAACTTCTTGAATATGGAGCAATGGGTACTTATCAATTTTTAAAACTTTGTTGAGTGTACATGAAAAATCTCCTGCTATTTTAATTTTTCCGTCGTCCTTAAGAACCGGTACAATAGGGGTAGCGAATTCAGAAAATTGCACCGGTACCAATATGCCTGAATTGACTAATCTATCCAATTCTTCCTCTACTTTATCCTTTAGAGCAAAAGGTATTTTACGCGGTTTGAAAAACTTCGGAATTGAGTTCTCTTTTAAATGTAAGCTAACTTTAAATTTATTAAAACACCCTAATTCGTTTTTTCAAATATCTGGGTATTCATACAAAACTTGCTGCACTCCACCGTCGCTACTTGTAACACTTAAATTATTATTATTACAAGAAGACACCAAACTTAAATTAAACTGTGACATAAAATCACGCCCAAGAAGCGGCGGTCCCCCTTCTTTAATTACATAGAAATTGATTTTTCTCTGCATATTATTGTAACAAACAACAAATTACACCTCAGAACACTTAAGACATACCTCAAATTGTATAACTAAACTCGCATTCCGTACAATCGTGCCCAACGTTATGCAAGTTCACTTTACTCACTTTTTTAGTGCACACTTTCTTAAGGTGACCTTTCTCACCACACATCATACACTGATAGTTTTTAAAACGACATTTATCCGAGCTATGGTTTCCTTTTTAACCGACTTCAAAAAAAGGAGTGTTCTCAATTCGCCCGGTATATATATATATTTTTTTTATGTTTGTTCGCCGATTACTTCGCCATTTATGAACCGATTTTGATTATTATTTTTTTATTCGAAAGAAGAAACTCCCGGATTGGTACCATGATGAGGATATCAGGGTCTGATGATGGGATCCTGGAGAAATCGAGGGAAACCCTCAAATTTTATAGGCAAATGTACCGCGTTTTACATATTTTCTGAACTTATATTGGCATTTGCTTCTGAAAATCATATTGTTATGCTGCGGAGCTGATGATGGAAGGTGTGGGTCCTCAATCACTTGGTATTAGGAAACAGTTCTTTCCACATTCTATATAGATTTATACTCCTCTTCTGGGTTTAAGACTTGTATTAATTAATTAAGACTTGTATTATTCGTTGTGTATTTTAAATGTGTTCCCTAGATTCATGCGATACAGGCAATGCCTAGTGCGTGAATCATTGTAAATTCTAATGTAATGTGTTTTTCTTGTAATAAATGTCTTATCTATCTTATCTATCTATCTTCGTAGCTTTTATGAAGAGAAGTACAGGTTCACTAAACATTTTATGTTATTGTTACTGAGAAAGTACCATGAGACCAGGATCTGATGATGGCATCCCAGGAAATCGAGGGGACTGTCGAAACTCACAATGATGTGACAGTGTTTTTGTTCAAAACGCCGATAGGCCTGCCCTGTATAAAGTGAGAACACTGCCTAAGCAAATCGTGGGTACTCTGAACAACAGGTGACAATGTCACGTGATATTCAGAAGTATTACTACCTCTGCTAACCCCTTCAGGGATATTCGGCGTGAACGTTTGAATCTTTCTTGAGATGAAGAATTGTAACCATCGTCTTTCGAAGGATTTTAAGAACAATGTAAGGTTACATATGGTTGAGCCTATTTAATATCGTACTATAATAGAAATACCGGAAATACGAAGAATAATACAGTAACCGTCGGTCGGTCGCTTCCTCATCAGAGAGGCATCTTTGCCAGGTCTACCCATCTCTAAAAACTCGTAAAATAAAATAATTTTTAACAAAAGAAAACCGACTTCATAGTGGGAAAAACAACCGAAAATAAACAATCTAGTACTAAAAAGTACGAAATAAGTTTTTTAATTGAATATGAGTACTGTAATTAATACCTTAGCAATTTCTTTATTCCACACGCGTCAGTTCAACCTACCTAAATATTACAATTCTCTTAAATTAATTTTTGAGTCGGTGCGAAATACACACTTCTTATTATCAATTATCATCGAGACTGGCACCGGCTCACAAATTAATTGAAGAGAATTGTAATATTTAGGTAGGTTGAACTGACGCGTGTGGAATAAAGAAATTGCTAAGGTATTAATCACAGTACTCATATTCAATTAAAAAACTTATTTCGTACTTTTTAGTACTAGATTGTTTATTTTCGGTTGTTTTTCCCACTATGAAGTCGGTTTTTTTTTGTTATCCACAAACAATACAGCGTTGCACCGATGCGATGACGCGCCCGCTGTTGCGGAACTCACTGCTCGCTGCCCACGGTCACTCATCCTATAGACCGGCTCCGCCTCTTGCTTGACAAACTGCTCTCTGCCACCCTCCACATACGAACGCGCTGCACGCGCGCACGCCGCTTGTTGAGCTATCTCAACTGCTTTTGACAGTGTCAGTGATTTTGAGTCTTGCTCGAAAAGCCGATCTCTTTCTGGACCTGCTCTCAAACCCAACACAACTCGATCACGCAGCAAAGTTTTCAGCTCCGAGCCAAAATCACAGAAAACGGCTAATCCTCTTAAACGAGCCGCCCATTCCTCGACACTTTCTTCCTCTAGTCTCACTGCGTCATAAAATTTTGCTCTATCAGCAAAAGTTGACCTCTTAGGTAGAAAATGTTCGTTTAGAGCCCCAACCAGCTCTGCCCAAGTCACTTCATCCAAATCTTTTGGATGCACTAAGTTTCGCGCTAATCTGTATGACTCATCTGAAAGATGAGTAAAAAGAACCGCACACTTATTTTCGTCACTTATACTATTTAATTTAATAAAGTTATTTAAACAAAATTTTTCTTTCCTTTAATAACATCTTTTATTTATAAGTTATTTAAACGTCCGTAAAAGATTTGCCATTCTTGGCTTTTATGATCGAAAACGTTTATATTTCTTATTATAGATGCCATATTTGAATTTAATAATAGCACTCGCGGGTAGTCCTCGTCGCCAGGTGAAAGGTATGCGGGCAAGCAATGAAACTACAGACTTGTATCGAAGCTGGTTTATATCTGGCGCGGTAAGGAGCGCGCCCAATTGTGATCCACCGTACAGTATAAATATATTACAATCAAAAAACTCGACTCTCGGGCCCACATTAATCAGCAAAATATATACAAAAATAATACTTACGTAAAAGTGATTCCACCGATGTAAGTGCCAAGAAACAGTGCTGTTTTAAGCGTCGTGGCGGTCGGGTCCAGCGCCATGGCGGGGAAGTCGTGCATGTACGTGGCTAGGCAGGTCAGCACGGCCGCCAGACCTACTAAACTGAAATTATTTGACTTTTAAATGGTTTTCTCTTGGAGACTTGAAAAACCCCAAGAGACAAATATCAACCTTCTTTAAGTTGCACAACTAAATCATATATTAATTCAAAAACTTCTTTTATAGCTATATTATAAAAAAATACTTGTTTAGGACAGATTTGTCTCATAAAACACTTCCCACAATAGAATTAGATGAAAACTTACAAGTAATAATTAATTTAATGTTTTTTGACATGAATTCCTCATGTGGGGATTATTACTCATAAATAAAAGATGTTATTAAAGGAAAGAAAAATTTCGACACTGTCACCCGCCAGTGTCGAAATTTTTCTTTCCTTTAATAACATCTTTTATTTATAAGTAATAATTATTTTAATAAATACTTACGAAAAAAAACATTAAGTACAAACCTATGGAATCCAGCAACAAGTTGTGGCAAATCAGTGATTTCAATTTTCTTGGCAATCGTTCCTCCAATGAGTCCGCCCATACCAGCGACTGCTAACATTTGCGCAAAAACTTCTGCACTAGGAGTCATAGCACCTAAAGTGGCCGCTATTCCTCCCGCAACACCAATCTACCAACAACATTTTCAATAATATCAATGTGAACTTTCTATAACACATTTTTTATTTAATTATAATTACAACCTCATATTACTAAAGAATCATCAAATCACCATCAAAAGAATGAAGCGGTACCCAAGTTGCCACGTTAAATTAAGTATGTACGTTGTGATCACAAGTCGAGAATTCATGTTAAAGACTTGAAAACTTAAACTCTTTACACAATACAGACAGAACTAGACTGCTGCATTTACCAATATATAGATATAAGATATATTTATTTTATACTTTAATGTATAAAAAAAATAATGAAATTTGGATCTTACAATGCAGAAATTTAATTCGTGTCTATAATATCTCAATGCCTTTACAATGGTCATTAGATTGAGACTAAAGCCATCAAGATTACAATGAGCGGGTCTCGGGCCGAGTCTTTTAAGCTTCGATTGCTAATGATGGAATAGCTTATGGATGCCTTTTCTAATCATCGGTTGCATATATTTCTATGAAATTATTATTTATAGTTAATATAATACGAACCATGCCGAGATAATTGCCTTTTCTTGCCGTGGTCTGCGAGCTTAAGCCAGCCAATGCACCAACACAGCACAATGAAGACGCGAGGTAAGCCATCTGGTGAACTTCAGGATAACCCTAAAGAATAGAGCAACATTACAATTGAAACTTGTTTTAAATAATGCTTAACATGAGAACCTAGATCAGTTAATTGTTAGGATATAAAATAAAAAAATTAATTAATTAAAATTTATTAGAATATGAAATTAAAATTAACTTACTATTATAACTCAACTTCAATAGGGAATATTCATGTTTTTCTTTTTTGTCTTAAATTAATAGTTTACTAATTTATAACGTAGAAAAAAATATTACTGGGCTTCAAAATCCTCGTAGATATTTTTAAAATTGAAATTTAAAACTTTTAAAAAAATTAAGCAGTTCAAACGCCGCCATTTTACGCGCCCTATACGTGACGTCACATGACACGTCCAGTGGGTGTTTACCTTAGTGTTTTCGACGCTTTTGAATACAATTTCGTGTCAGATGATGTCACATTTCGTTCAACCGATGGTGGCGCATTTTGGAAGTTTGAATTTCGCTCCCTTATTTTGCACTTTATGAATATTATTTTAGGGGTTTAAATAATAAGTAAATTAAAAAAAACCTTTTCATTATAATATTGCGATTATAAGTATTCGTGAAAAAAAGTTTTAGGGCATTTAAAATTTTATGCATATTCCCTATTACCTGCATAGCTGTAGTCAAATATCCTCCTAGCAAAGCCGCTGCTGGAATCCCGTAGAGATAACCATACTCTGGAGGATCACCAGGCCTAAACAGAAATTATTCATAAATAAATTGTAAAAAATCATGACTAAAGTGAAGGTATTCCATACAAGATATATTTTACCTCTTAAACATATCAAGCATCCGCTGGGTGACCATGAATCCACCGAAGACATTGACAAATGATATCAATGCAGCAGTGCCCGCCAACCACTGTGGAACACACACGTTAAAGTAAGTACAACAATCGAGAGCTAGAAATAGTCCACAAAAATATAAAATATTGGTCTGGACCAAGATGCAGTTTAATAAGGTTGGACAACATACTGATATTTTTTCCTGCATCAATTTTGTAAAATAATTTTATCCATGAAAATAACAGTAAACTAACAAGCCCTCACGTTCAACGTGGTATACGACATTAATCAGAGCCCACTTTATTGCAACTGTGTTATTAAAATCGAAAAAGTATCTTTTGTAAAAACTCAACCTCTACATTAATTCAGTGCTACTCTATTAATCAAAAATATAACGCGGATGGACCAAGCATGGTCCCTTGCGGAACACCGGCTTATATAAACCTTAGGTGATATTGTTGCACTGAATTGCAATTGTACTCGATTGAAAAGACGGCATTTATTAATTTAACTGCAACACTTACAATTTCTGTAATAATCTATTTTACATAAAATATATTTATGATCTGCCAATCGAATGCTTCCGTTAGATCACAGAAAAAACTAAAAAAATCATTTTACGTAAATAGTGAATATTTGCAATAACAATCGATGTGGAGAACATTAGGAGATTCCATGACCAGCAGTTGACATCTGTTAGCTAATGATGTATATAAAAAGCACCCAATAATCTGTAATCTAGCGAAAATACCTGCAGTGGCGTATGAGGAAGGTAGTCCCCGCCCATGAGTAGCAAGCCGCCCACGGCCGTGATGCCGGACACCGCGTTGGTGACCGACATCAGCGGCGAGTGCAGCGCCGGCACCACGCCCCACACCGTGTGGTAGCCCACCACGCCTGGTATATAACATAACACATGTAATTTTTATTTTGATTACGGTCTCAAGAACTAAATTTCTTAATTCTGTAAAGACGGATCCCGACGTAATGAAATCAAACTGAAAGGCTGACCCTTTTAGTTAACCGTATCATTTATAAAGGTGCTCCTGTTATCAAAATAGCGCAGGCCTGAAGGGTTAAGTAAAGAGTATTATCTAAAGCTTGACATTGACAACATCTAATATCAACCAGAAGAATATTAATCCGTGAAACCATCGTTAGTTTATTTGATCTTAAGCCCCGATAAACATATATTAAACCTAAGTTATAAGAAAATCGCTAATCAGTGCAAACAGGCTTTGTCCAAATTATAGCAAATATTATTACTTTTTAAAATTTTATGTTTCACAACTCTTTTCTAACTATCTGCATTTAGTTTGAATCTGTCTAATAATAAACAACATGTCTACTCATGAACCAGCAAATCTTACCTGATAATGCCAATGTAGTGGTCATAGTTGTAAATGCAGGATTAGGCGATGCAACACCCAAACCTATTATGGTGGCCAGTCCTGCAAGAAAGAAAAGAAGACATATTTCAACACACCTGTACAAAGAGTATCTTGTAAATTAAAATGTTTATAGAGAGGTACTAAATTGTTCGAAGCATACGTATATGTAAAAGTGAGTAAACAAGGAACAGCATTGCAATAATAAAAAACTAAAAATCTCATAGGAAATATTGAAACGGATCTTTTAACTATCTTAAATGCTTCTTTCATAAAATTTTAGCATAACACCTCTATATAATTTAAAACACTTACCTGTTCCATACAAGAAAGTATCTCTCAACGTGTCATTAAACGGACTAGGTGCCTCTGTTACCACGGGGGCTTTGGTCTTACTGGGGGGCGTCACTGCCATGGAGGGGGGCGGCGGGGCGGGCCAGAGCAGTTCACCTCCATGGAGAACTGTTGCGCCGCGGGTTACCTCGTCTGATAGGTTGATGTGGAAGTGGTCTTGGGATCCTGGATTGATGAATTAAGAGAATTTGAGATTATTTTTTTCAATATTTAATATGAGTACTAATTATTGATCAGCGTTAAAGTTAGCAAGAGTCAAGATCTAACTTTTTTATTGTATGCGTGGAGTATTAATTCATATTAGGAATTTACCCCATTTGTGATCTTCTTTTGACTTAATTGAACAATAGCACAAATAAGTATGAGAGTGTTGAGAAAATTTTTAGATTTAAATTATTAGATAATATTTAGATAATATTTTTTACAAGAATGATCCTTTTTAGATAATATTTTTTACAAGAATGATCCAAGTTAAAAATGAGTCATGTTACCTAAGCTCAGCAAAAATCCAGAAATATTGTTAGCATAGAGAGTGGAGGCGTGTGCTGGCATTCTACTGGGCAAATCTGTGAGTCCGATATGCGTAACTCCATGTATTTTTACAATTTCTCCTTTCTTCGTGGTTTGAACGTTGCCGCCCATCTCGGCTGCCAGGTCTACGATCACACTGCCCGGGGCCATGTCGCGGACTGCATCCTGAATGAAAAACTTTGAGTTTAAAAATAACTTATGCATAAGGCTTTAGTGATTGGTTAGGAAATTGTAGGGTGAATTCCCTGATTGAACGAAAAGTAGGAGAATTCAGTATTTTGAGACCATGTTAAGTCATTGCTATCGGCTGGTACCACAGTAGTGGTCGTTTAAGAATGCCAACTAGCACTAGGCCAAAATGGTGCACTATAGCCTTATTATCTTAGCTAGAGTAGGCCATGAGCATATATAGGTAACCTGTGATGAAATGAACAATTGGAATGTAAGACTTAATATAAATGAAGATGTTCAATATGTCATTCAAATTTTGACAACAATTGGTATAAATCGTTACTTTAATATACATAGCCATAATAAAATATTATAAAGCCATTTTATGGCAATCAATTATATTTTTAGTTCAAGATAGCTTAGTCACTCGTCCGATGATTTGCAATTTGCATGTGCTGTTTTAGCAAATATTCCGTATATATTTATTGATAACAAACCTCCATAATAAGAAGTGGTGCAGGTTTCCCGGGAATCAGTGCAGTACTGATGACGACATCCGACGACCTCGCCTCTTTGCCGAGCAGAGCACGCTCAGCTTCCAGAAACTCTTTGCTCATTTCTCGAGCGTAACCTCCTTCACCAGCGCCCTCTTCCTGTAAAAATAAGAAATAACGTTAAGATGTGTTGTAGCTCAGTTACTGTAACAATTAGATTGGTTTTGTTAAGTAAAATTAACCAAATATTTAATATATGTAAATTATTTTAGAAATAATATGAACCCCATATCGTGCTATCCTCTTAACTAATTAGGAATGGATTTAAAAAATTGAAGATCTGAATAAGAAAAGAGGAAATAGTATAAATATTAAAAACAAATAGACTAAAAACTAGCAAAAAGTTTACCCTACTAAACATATATCTACATAGAATCGGGATCGCAGACTATATAATGGAGAACTTAAGGTAATTGTGTAATGCGATCGGTAAATCAAAAATAATTTGCAAATATAAAAGATCAAGCACTTTTATTATTCATTCATAATTACTTATGCTGTTAAAGACAATTCCCCAAAGCTGGCCACTACAACAGAAAATCTAAATAATGCAACAAAGATAAAATCGTCAAACAATATTAAGCCTACAAGGCGGTACTCTTATAAAAATTATCGGTCGTTCTGTTATGTAGAAATGTATGCATTCAAATCTGTATTTTATGCCTGCTATCTAAATATCGGCTAAACTTTTTAGAATATTAATTAAAAGCGGCACCAATAACTCAACTATTACTGTTAATTAATGGTGTTAAGATTTTTCGATAATTCAAGTTAGGTTATAAAGTTATTATACAATTCGGTGCAGCAAAACAATGTAAGTAAATATTTGATAACAGCATTTGTGTCCAGATAACACGACTTGCACGTAATGCAGGTAAACAATTATGCAAATTTATTTGTATTTCGCTTCAAGGATAAAAATATTACAATGGTACAGCTAACAAGAGACAACAATCTGAATGTCATCATTGAATAAACATGGCTTTGTGATTGCACTAATTTTACAAAGATATATTTACATTGACATTGCAGTGTGAAATATACAGACTATGATTACAATTTAAATATAAGATGAATTAATATAATTACACAATAGAGACTACGAATGCTATACTATTAACACATATTTTTTTTATATACATCCGAATTTAGTGGACAGAATACGAAATATTAAACTAAGCAGTAAAATGGAACGAATTGCCATAGCATTAAAATAGCTAGTGATAGGACGGGTGAAATCTATTGTCTACACAACCATTTACCTTATCACCATCTCATTAGTTAAATACTTTCCACTTGCAGTAGAGTCTGTTAACTGTGTTGTCAATCTGTTCATCATCCCGAAAACTGTGGGCCGAATATCAACATACTTAAACGAATAAGAACTTTATTCCATTATATAGGAATATAGATAAATATAAGGTACAAAACAAATATAGTAAAATAACCTAAACAAGGAGCTTTAGAACTTGGATTTATCAAATAATTTAATTTTAAGTGGCATGTCGATCACAGTTTACAGTAGCAAATTGAAACTCTGTCACGTAGATACCAACTGTTAACTCTGCAGACCACCTTACTGTAAGTGCTCGTACACACAATTCAAATATGATTTTCCACCAACTCCAAACAAAAATAGGTATAAGGATTTTTTTATTTATATTTTATTTGAAAAGTGAGTACGTCACGCTGACTGTTGAATAAAAATTGTATTGAGCCATAACGACACATTTTTTACGCTCTCCATCTCTATCACTTGATGCTTGCGAAGCAAATGTCAAAATATCTAATGTATACATACATCTTCATCTTGCTGTGTAGTGTCGGCTTAGAATAGCACTACCCCATTTCTTCCGGTGGGTGTACGTAAGAGGCGACTAACGGTATTGGGGCTATTAAGGGATTTTTTGGCGATGCGGTTGGAGATCACCAACAACCTTTTCCCCACTCAACTTTCCAAAAGTGGCTGAGGAACTTCTAGTTCCTTAGCTCTGGCTACTCCTTCTAGGGATTTACAGCCTGGAGTATATGTATGTATGTACGTATGTACATACATCTCATTTCTCCAACCTATCGCCTCTGTCAACCACCCACCTGCATATCAATAGTGATGAACTGCGCGCCCAGGCTCTCG
>CAUYWD010000293.1:0-12311 GCA_963576735.1 Bedellia somnulentella | reverse complement strand
ATAACCATGACACGTCTGCACTGTTTACGTGGATTGTCAAAACAAAGGATAGAGGAATTTCGCACTGGCAGCCAATTGACACGGTAGCTCAGTTGGCAGAGCGTCGGGGCGTTCACCCGATGTCGCGGGTTCGATCCCCGCCTGTGTCGAAATTTTTCTTTCCTTTATTTATTCTTTACTAGCTTTTGTGCCCCGCGACTTCGTCCGCGTGGACTTAATTTTTTTCATCCAGTTTACATAATACCAAAATACCGAAACACTATCTCAACTTCTGTTTTTTATATTTATAATCCCGCGGGCGTTGTAAATGACATAAAGGACATTGAGGCTTTTTAAGTGATTGTTGGGCGATGCCGTTTGTGACGTATCATTAACAACCTTTATTAACCTATCTTTTATCAATATATTTCCAAAATCGGATGAAGAATTAGTATCTCCGAAGCTATGGCTACCCTTTTATGGAATTTATGGTTGTTAGCATATATTCATGAATGATTGATAGATGGATTTCATAAATTCAATCGCACCAAGTTTTATTATAAAATGTAAGAAAACTCTATATTAACTTTCATTTGCTATATCAACCCGTTAGGGGTTGAGTTCCAAAAATTCCTTTTTAATTGTTCATAAGAATCATGAAACAAAAATACCAAGTTTTTAAGTTCAGAAATGAGAATATCTTTAGTAAGTACAGATACGGATAGTAGTTTGGCGCTGCGGCGACGGCCCGGTGCTGCCCCCTACACTGACCGTTGGTGATAGTGGGAGAGCTTGCAGCGATTGCTCGGCGATATAGGGATGATTAGTGGTGGATCTCCTTCCAAAATAATCGCTAAATTGAAGGGATAGTGCTTGTTATTATTATATATAGTGTTATTTTAAGCTAACAAAACATTTTTTTTACAAAAAGCTTGAATTACCTGAGATATGAACCCGGGACGATTGATTCATAATAGTTCTAATTAAATATTCATAGTAGTTAGTTATACCGCTACGCCACGGAGACGTTACCGGGGCGGTGTCAAATTTTTATTACGCTTTATTTCATATTAGTCTTACTATTGATAAACAAAGGAGGATGGGCGAAAGTGGTCCAAGAGCCACCACCGATGAGAGTAATGCCATTCGATAGATATATTTTTTGTCTCCAAATAAAAGTAAACGCGATTAAAATCCATCCGAGGGTTTTTTTTTATGAGATTCTTTATTCATTGTATTTCACTTGTTTTTTTTTTATAAATAGGTACCTTTATTAATATTATTATACAGTAAAATGCCACTTTGTGGCAGCGGCGGCGGGGGTGCGGCGCAGAAAACATTCGCATCACCTTGTCCCCCTCACCCTCTCCCCCTCACCGCGAACCCGAAACAAGAGGCGCGCGCGCTTATATTGTAATGAAAGGCAATACCAGAGGCTTGGAGGCTATTGAACACTATTACTGCTCGTGCAAAGCAGGGAAACGCACCGTGGGATGCTGCGCCCATGTCATGGTAGTAGCTTGGTACCTTGGGTATGCCCGGTACGAAGAAACCGTGCATCAACCTGCTAGATTCTTAGATCTAGTATTAGACGAGTATTTATAGAATGGCATGCATAAGTAATTATAAATAAAAATACTTGATTATGTTTTCTTTTGTTTTTTTGTTAAAAAAAATATACAACAACATACCAATGACGTAATATTTTTATAGACACGTCTTAGGGCGCTCAAAAGTTGCAACAATAAAGTAAGGCAATTGTAGCATTAATCACTAAGTCAATTACCGTCGGCCAAGAAAGGCGACGGACGAACTTTGATTAATTATAAAATAGATATGGCACGTACTTATAACCTTCAACTGAAAAGAGGCATATTCTCAACTACACAGCACGCGAGCGAGACAAGCGCATGCTGCTGTCGTGCGTCTTGTACGCTACCGAACGACAGAGACAAACATATTTGATTCAAAAGTAGCGCGAGCGAGACAAGCGCATGCTGCTGTCGTGCGTCTTTGGGATACTCAGGGTCAAATTGTATCAACGACACGATACCAGAATGCAAAATGGCGAACAAAGCAATAAGTGAATTTAAAAATTAATAGTTTAAAAAACACTAAAAAACACGCTTTTATAAGTGCACTTAAAAGTCAAAAATAAATTACGGGTCGTTCAAGTTGTCTCTATTTCTGGGCTGAAGTGTAAACTATGTGCTTTTAATTATAATATTTGATTGTAAAAGCGTGGGGCGCTGGAAAAGGAAAGATTTTTTGTTTACCTTGCTAAGAAATCAAGTTAAGCGATGTTTCGGGAAGCAGGTTACAGAGATCGGCACTCTAACTTGAGTTGCAGCACCACTAGTTGGAGGCTCTATATTAAACAGTCTGTTCAAAGTACTAGTCAACAGTGGCAAAATGTAGAGTTCTTGTTCGTGTATTTGTTTACAAGAAAGTTTTTCCTGCTCCAGCGCCCCACGCTTTTACAATCAAATATTATAATTAAAAGCACATAGTTTACACTTCAGCCCAGAAATAGAGACAACTTGAACGACCCGTAATTTATTTTTGACTTTTAAGTGCACTTATAAAAGCGTGTTTTTTAGTGTTTTTTAAACTATTAATTTATTTTATGCTTTTTAGTCTCTCTACTTACAACAGGGTTTCGCCCGGTTCCCTGAGGTGACGCTAGCGACATGACATTTTAACCACCCTCATGCCATTCAGCCCTCGGCACGTTTCTCACCTTGGCTTGGGTGGGATCTTTAACAAGCTACTACCCCATTTACACGTCAATATACATCGTATCGTAGTAGCGCCTGTAGCTCAGTTGGACTGATGTGATCGTATTTACAAGTTAAGCAACGCGCCTAGTGGTATTTATCTCGGGCGCTACCGTGCTTCGCAAGGCACGTAAAGCCGTTGGTGCCGGTTGTTATCGTAAGATAGCAGTCGTCAAGCTTTGTCAGATACCCAAACAGGCGGCTCGATAACATCTAACGGTAAGGTGACCACTAGCCTTACAAACCTCCACCAACCCGGCTGGCCCCCGTGGTGAAGTATGGCTAATACCTTCCTCACGGAAGAGACCGTGCCCAGCAGTGGGACGTTATGGGTTGGTAACGATACATCGTATGCTAATATTCATAATGAAGTTCCAGTTCAAATCTTCCGGCTCCATCATCAGATCAGTTCGATAGTACCATATTATTGTATTCAGACCTTGAAACCTAATCGTGGTCAAGGTTCATTACAAGTCCTTTCTAACAAGTCCAAACACGGCTATGATACGATATTTCATCATGAAATGCTAGTGCCTATCTTCCGGCTTCGTCATCAGACCTTGAAACCTAATCATGGTCAACGTTCATTACAAGACCTTTTTAACAAGTCCAAACACGGCTATGATACGATCATCCATCATGAAGTTCCAGTTCATATCTTCCGGCTCCATCATCAGATCAGCTCGACAGTACCATATTATTGTATTGTCATCGAAATCACATACAACTGCCAATTTTCATAACGCTATGACCTTTAGAAGATGGTTAAATTAGTTTTCTTAGATTTGATTACATAGTTACATACATACAGGTCGACCTAATAAAAGCGTGTTAAAAATATCATATTCTTTTTAAGTTTTTATGTAGTTACGAGTGAAAAGTGATTCCATGAGATTTGTTTTTTCTTTTGGAATAGTTTGCACAACGTATAAAAGCACACGAAGGCATTTTTGGTAACCGCTATCTCGCTTAAAATAACAAAACTGTTTCTTCGAGTCACACACCTGTTCCTGTCACTTGTCGATTGCGACTGAGCGCCTTTAGGCGACGTTAGCCTGTTTTAAAGGATCCACGCGCTAGAGGCGAGTCCCATATCTTCCGCTATATTGTTTTCATCAAAGCGGACGAACGTAGCGCGCGCTTTTATTTTAGAGTGAAAGAGATAGATAGAAACATGATGTCAGATGCATGGCGGCATTTCTGTCTTCTTCTTACGGTCAATGCAATCACAGTATACTAGTACGATGTATAGTACGGTTTCGCGCCGTTATTAATTCCTGTTTTCTTAGCATATAACATATCTATAAAAATATAACGTTATTGCAACATACATGGATATTTTTACATATATATTTCATGAAACGGGCATCTAGGTTAATAGAAAATAGTTGCGAGTTACAACCAAATCATATTTTATAGCAACGACTTTGGAGTACAGTAGCAGTCTTTAACCTAGTTTACATTAAATGAAGAAATAAAAAAATATTTTTTTCTCAAAATCACCGGGACGAATTTTGATGCCCTTATGTCATTTTGAAGTAAGCATATGGGCCTTTACTTTGGCACATGTTTCAACCGTGGTGCTTCTTGGACCAAGCTCCATACAAGTTTGCCCATCCTCCTTTGTCATTTAAATTGATGAAACCCCTTCATCTTTCCAAAATGAACCTTAACAAAGTGTCTGATGTGAATTCCATCGATGATAAAAATAATCGCTGCAATATTTTGAGCCATATATGAGTTAAGGTTTTTTGATGTTCCTATGAAAACTCTTGCGGATTCCTTAGTTTCAAGGAATCGTCGTCGTTTCATTTAGCTTCTAAATTTACATGTTAATATTCGTTAGCAATATAAGTAGATATAAAAAAAAATGTATACGATAAAAAAATAGTACATCATCCCTCGGGAGTTCCTTATTTTCGGGGATCCATTACCGTACCATTAAGCTTCTAAATTTTGATTTTTATATTAGTTTACAATATTTTACGTTGTTTTAAACGATACACAGCGCCATCTCCAATGCATCCAGCAAGCAAACAATATTTTTGATTTCCCGTGGGAATATATTTTTTCCAGGATAAAAAGTACCCTTTTATTTAATTTAGACTTCTAACTACACGTCTGTAAAATTTCAAAGCAATCGGTTCAGTATTTACGGCGTGAAAGCGGAACAAACAAACAAACAAACAAACTCACTTTCCCATTTATTATATTAGTATGGATTTATTAGTAATAATCCCCACATGAGGTTTTCATGAACAAAAAGATTTAAATTGTCAAAACATTCTATTCAAATTAGTTTCACGTGACAAGACCGTAAAGTTGGTTTTCGTAAATTTATATGTTGTGTACACAGACATGTATTTGAATAGATGCCGTGCATGTAAAACTGAGTAAAATTATCTTAGTTTATCGCCATTTGATTGAGTCCGTGCTCGAACGTTCTCGGTGACAGATGTCAAGCTAAATATAAAAAATGCCTAATTGTGCCGTATTGAGTTGCAAAAACTATCTAAATAAAGCGGGACTAATTAATAGAAAAGATTTCCTTTCATCGGTAGGTCACTTTATTATTAGATTATGTGGTTTTTATTGCAAAATCAATTATTTCGTGTTCGTTGTGGTTTTACACTGAAAAACTTTTAAACGAGTGTGTATCGCTTAATTTATAATACATTGCCGCTTTTAGTTATAAAGCTATCTAGTATGGCTTGTCTATTAAAACACGCAATGAACATCAAAATGAACGATATTTTCACCTGTCAATCAGCTACATGGTACGGTAGCTAATGTCATATTTCTGTCATTTTAAGCAAAATGTGTTGTACCTACACAGATAGTTGTATTCGATTCTAATTCTAATCGATTTTGGGAACAGAGAAATGATAATATTCGCGATGGATGTTCCATGTATCTAAAATATTTTTATTACTCTTGTTTTAACTTTGTTTTTATTAAATAAAAGAACAGTTTAATTTTAGTTACAAGTTTTTCTCTAAGCTACATTTCTTAACGTGTGGTATGTGTCAGTCTTTATTTACTTCCTTCCTTCACTCAGTGTTGCCAATGTAAATGTACATATATACACGAACACGCCTCCTTACATAAGTTCAAAGCTTCTTAAGTACTACAGTAATTATAATCAATTAGGGAACTATACTCCTATAAATTTAGTTATAACATAACATAACATAAACGTTCACGCCGAATATCCCCAAAGGGGTTGGCAGAGTTACTAATACTTCTGAACATCACGTGACTTTGTCACCTGGTGTTCAGAGTACCCACGTTTTGCATGGACAGTGTACTCACGTGATAGGGGGCAGGCCTATCGCCGTTTTGTATGAATACACTGTCACATGACTAAGTACTACTCAGCCATGTGGGTTTCCTCACGATGTTTTCCCTCACCGTTAACAACCATGATAAATTAACCACACATATGTCTTTAGAAAAGACAAATTGGTGTAGGCCCGACCCAGGATTTGAACACTAGTCGTTTGCACGATAACCGAGTGTTCTACCCACTGGGCTATCACGGTTGCTTTAGTTAGTTATCTGCAATTTTATTTTCTGACTCTATTTTGTATACTTCCCTGCTAAACATTTTAATTTACAAAATGATAGTGAACTTCAATATGCTTAGAGTTCTTTGTAAAGTTTCCATACTTAGAAATAGATATATATATATATATTATAATATAAATTTTAACTGGTTTACTCACCTTAGTAAAGTCATCATTCATTACACAAATGAGAAAATTTAATTCTGTTACTGCTTCTGATAATTCTACATATTCAGCAAATGTTGAAGAGTTTGTACACTACTTTGTTTTTTTTTATTTCCAATATTGAATTTCGAATATTGAACAAACGAAGAGTTCCGGACTATTATCTATGATAGAAAATAACGTTTTTGTATGGGAGCCCCTTTGATATTTACTTTACTGTTATTTAATTATTTATTTTGAAAGGTGATTTACAAGTAAAAGAAAGAAATAAATTTTTAAGTATCTACTTATTAACGTTTTAATATTGAGCAAACAAATACGGAAAAAAACACGTTTATTGTAAGGGGCCCCCCTTAAAATCCTTTTTTTACTTGTATTTGTTGTTATTGCGGCAACAGAAATACGTCATTTGTGAATATTTCAGCTTTCTAGTTATCACTGTTTATGAGATACAGCCTGGAGAAAAACAGACAACGAAAAAAAATACTTGATTATTTTTCCTTCTCTACAAGTTATTTTATTTGTTTTTTTTTTCAAATCCGAATTAGTTCTGGGTTGTATTATATTTTGTCATAGCGCCTTCTACTGGCTTTCCTTTTTGTAGATAAAATTTCTTCTCGGGGTTTTTTAAATCATTTTGTAACTTTCCGAGAACAAATTATTAAAACTAGTTAATTAGGTAGGTTATCAATAAGGACAAGTTATTATAATAATAAAGGCTACTGAACTACTCACTGACTAACTGACTCATTAACTCACTGATTTAGATCGTTGTTCTCCGAGGAGATGTAGTGGTGGAGGAAAATAATGTAGGAAGAGTTGCTCAGAATAAAAATGAGACCATGAGAAAATAGCGTTATTAAAAAACAGGTATAGTTCTAGATTTATCATACTTCTGTCAATTTATCATTCGTCTGTCGATGCACTCGAATATAATCGATTGAATCGTTTACGCGCTGACGGGGAGTTCCCATCACTAAATTGCTCATGTGACGTCACAGTAGGTGGAAAAATAATGGCACGCTTGGTTTCTATACAAAAAATGACACTTGCGTTATCTATTCAAATACAGATCTGTGGTTGGTTGTGTACATATTTTCGTAGTAGTTACTGGCTTTATAAATAATGAGGTAGATATGACTACAATATTTTGTATTATTAGCTGGATACTAATAATGGAACTTGTCGTATATATATTTATGTGGCCATTGATGTTTGAATATTTATCAGCACATGGATCAGTATACGAGGTGTGTTCAAAAAATAAGGTGACTTTGTAGTTTTAAGAAAAAATATATATAATTATATATGAATATCTATGTTGTCCCCTTTAAAGTTATCCCCCTCAGATACAATATATTTATGCCAACGGTTTTTCCAATCCTCAAAGCACTTCTCAAAAGCAATTTTTGGTATTGCCTTGAGCTCTTCCAGAGCGATGCAGTCTTTATCTCTTCAATCATTCCTGACATAGGTCTCTTTACTCATAAATAAAAGATGTTATTAAAGGAAAGAAAAATTTCGACACTGGCGGGTTCGAACCCCGCCAGTGTCGAAATTTTTCTTTCCTTTAATAACATCTTTTATTTATGAGTAATAATCCCCACATGAGGAATTCATGTCAAAAAACATTAAATTATAGGTCTCTTTAATTTTGGGAACAGGAAAAAGTCAAATGGGGCCAAATCCGGTGAATATGGTGGCTGAGGCATGATTATTTTGTCCAATAAATCTCTCACAAACAAAGATGATTGAGCAGGAGCATTATCGTGATGCAGAAGCCATGAATGGTTTTTCCACAATTCTGGACGTTTTCTTCGTATTGCTTCTCGCAAACGGCGCATAACTTCAAGATAATAATGTTTATTGACCGTACGACCATAAGGTAAGAACTCTTGTAGCACCAAGCTCCATGGTGATCGAGGAAAACAGTCAGCAAAACTTTGACATTTGATCGAACTTGCCGTGGTTTTTGTTCGGTCTTGGCTCATCTGGGCTCTTCCATTGGGACGATTGGACTATGGTTTCCATATCATAACCACATACCCATGATTCGTCACCATTTGAAACCCTTTTGAGTAAATCTGGGTCATCGTTGACGTCATTCAACAGATCTTGAGCGATGCTCATGCGACGGTCTTTTGGTCAAAATTTAGCAATTTCGGAACAATCTTCGCTGACACACGTTTAATGCCCAAAATGTTAGAAAAAATGTCATGGCACGAGCCAAGCGATATACCAACATCCTCAGCAACTTCCTGATAGTGATTAGACGATTTTCCAGAATAATTTTCTTCACTACTTGAACGTTTTCATCAGTTGTTGCCGTACTCGGGCGTCCAGAGCAAGGCTCGTCGTTGGCATCTTCCCGGCCATCAGAGTTTGTACCACTTTTAAACATTTTTTTTTACTCAAAACAGTTTCACATTATGCTTCTGTCAACCTATAAAATGCTTCGGAGCACTTCATTTTATTTTTTACACAATATTTTATCCAGAACCCTTGATCCATATTTTTCGATAGCAAGAAATCGCAGAGCACGCAAAACACTTATAACCTTTACGCCTCTCACAACCAAACAAGAAATGCTATACACTTGAATCTTGGTACTGATGTTCGGGAAGAGTGCGCCAACAAAACAAATAAAAATAACCGATAATCGCAAGTCGTTGCCCGGGAAATTTTAAGAGTCACCTTACTTTTTGAACACACCTCGTATTGCACTTTTTATTATTACTTTTTAATTTTTACATTACTTGCATATATATCTTAGACCTTGACTGTACCGCCGTTATTCAACACTGCCGGCACATCATTAGTGCCACCAAAATAAGCGCTACATCACTAGCTGTCAAGCATCTTGCATTCACTACTTTCTTGTATAAATTCACCTACCAAGCAAAACTCTTTACATACATACATACATATACATATATTCACGCCGTTAATTCCGATTGGGGTAGGCAGAGACTATCGATCGCCACTTCGTACGATCCTGGCACACCTCTCTTGCTTCGTCTACATCTATCAACCTTTTCCTACGTGCTCTTTTATTCTTCATACTTCGGACGCCTAACTGTTTGTGCACACTCTCAATTTGGTCTTAGTGTGTCCTCCGTGATCGTCCTCTACTAACATTACCTTCCACATTAGCTCTATAGATACCTTTTACCAATTTCCTATCATCAATCTTCTCGATGTGCCCAAATCATCTCAACATTCCTTTTTCTACCTTACTTACAATATCATCTTTTATACTACACCTTTCGCGAATCACGAAATTCCTCACACGATCTCATAACCTACATTACAAACTTTTCTGAGAGACCTCATTTCTACTGCATTGACTCTGCTTTCATGCTTTTCTGCCAGACCCAACATTCACTGCCATACATAAGCGTAGGAACAAGAACAGCATTATGCACAGTCATTCGGGCCTTTTCGGACACCGATTGACTAGACATTAGACTATCCAGTACTCCATTAATCGCATTAGCCTTTTTCATTTTTCTCTAGATATCTTCAACACACTTTCCATCTCTGGTAAACATACTTCCCACATATACAAACTCATTCACTTATTCCACTGTCTTACCATTAATTTCAATCACGCATTCGGTCATATTCTCCTCTCTCTCAAAAACCATAGTTTTGGTTTTATCCACATTCACTCTCATTCCCTTTCTTTCAAATGACGCACCTGCAATATTCATCATCTCTTGCAACTCTTCCGCCGACGATGCAAGTAGCACTTGGTCGTCATCATACAAGAGGCATTTAACAATGAATCCACCCATTCTTTGTCCATAATCACTTTCACGCAACTCTGTCAAAGAGTCATCCATGAACAAATTGAAGAGCCACGGAGAAGCTACACAACCCTGTCGGACACCCCTAGAGATTCCGAACCAGTCAGTGTTTTGCCCGTTTACTCTTACACATGCACTATCATTGAGTGATATCAATGCACGTATAAGTTGACTCCCCAAACCGAACTTGAATAACACCTCCCACAAACACTTTCTTACTATCCTATCATACGCCTTCTCTAAATCAATGTAGGAGCAATATAACTTTTGGTTCTTGGCTAAGATCTCTTCGGTGATGCTCCTTAGAGAGAAGATTTGATCCATACATTCCATTCCTTTCCTAAATCCTGCTTGCACATCCCATATTTTCTCATCCGTTTCATTCATCACTCTTTCAATCAATACATTTGCATACAACTTACCGACAATGCTGAGTAAGCTGATGCCGTGGTAGTTTTTAGCCTCCTAGCGTGACCCTTTTCCTTTATATAGAGGCACAATCACCGCCTTGCACCAGTCTTGTGGTACTGTGCCACTCGACCAGCATTTTTGGAAAAGGAAGTACTACCAAAAAGCCACCAACCCTTTACCAGCCCTCAGCATTTCGATAGTTATCCTATCATACCCTTCGCCCTTCCCTATTTTCATACTTTTCATTGCTTTCATTATTTCTTCCATACTGATCTCACTTTCTCTAAAGTCACCCATCGCGATTGGTGAAGAAACGGATGCATCCTCTTTTTCGAAGAGTCCCTCAAAATAGTTCTTCCATACTCGTTTCGTGCTACTTTCATCCGTCGCCAATTCACCCTGATAATCTTTCACTACATTCACTGTCGTGTTTTGGGAAACTCCTTTTTCTTTCCGGATATATTTCCAGAACAACTTTTTGTTATTCCGAAAATCATTAGAGAGTTTCCTCTCACACCATCTTTTCAGATAACGATTTTTCTTTTCTATTTTCTTCTTAACCTAATTCTTAACTCTCTTATATTCATCTTCACTATTTTTCACTACATCATATGTTACACTCGCATCCATTCGTTCACTAGCTTTGATCGCTAGTAAATCCAACTAAGCTTTTTTCTTATCTGCAACTGCCTCTTTCACATCATTATCCTACCAACTTGTTAGTGATCTATTTGTCCTCTTACTCAGTCCACATACTTCCGTCTCACATTTAACCATCGTAGATTTGAGCACATCCCATGCTTTTTCAATCTCCATTTCATTCGTCATCTCCACGCAACTTAGTCTATCATCCAATTTCTTCACGTATTCATCACTGATCTGTTCATCTTCTTGCAATTTTTCCACTATTATTCTCGCAAGATCCGTTGTTGACACTTTGGCTCTATGACACCAACGCGTGCACAGACCCCTTACTCGGGGTATAACAAGAAAGTGTCTGTGCCAACATTCGTGCCCCTATAGACTCTGGTGTCAATAACCATTGCTCTCAGCCTTTCATCAACAATCACAAAATCAATCATACTTCTCTCGTTTCCTCTCTATCTTATATACAATTGGATATCTTTGTGTTCAAACAACGTGTTTGTAACACAAAGATTCCTTGCTAAACATACTTCAATAACTTTCTCGCCATTTTCGTTCACCCTTTGATCACTATACTTTCCTAAAACCTTTTCACAACCGTTGCGTGACACACCAACCCAGCCATTAAAATTTCCTAACATTACAATTCTCTCATTCTGATCACACCCATTCACAACATAATCTAACAAATTCAAAAAAAATCCTCCCTCTCGGATAGTGACTTAGACATGTCCGGAGCATACACGCAAATTATGCGCATTCGGACCAGCCCTATTTACACCTTTCATACACTGAGCCATCCTTTCAGATATCAGAAGTCCCACGCCTTGGCAAGCCCTGTCGCTGTCAGCAACGCCCGACCAGAAGGCTGTAAATGGGCCAAGTTGTGAATTTTCTTCTTTCTTTCGTTTCGTTTCATTCACACACAGAAAATCTATTCTTCTTCAACCATTTTCAAA
>CAUYWD010000292.1:0-16736 GCA_963576735.1 Bedellia somnulentella | reverse complement strand
TAGACAAGTGGCCGTCCAAATTAGTTAAAATTCGGAGGTAGGAAACGCAAACACTACTTGAACGTGTAAAAAAGAAACAAAGGATAGAGAAATTTCGCGCTGGATGCCAACTGACACTGTAGCTCAGTTGGCAGAGCGACGGGGGCGTATACCCGAAGGTCGCGGGTTCGAACCCCGCCAGTGTCGAAATTTTTCTTTCCTTTAATAACATCTTTTATTTATGAGTATTAATCCCCACATGAGGAATTCATGTCAAAAAACATTAAATTAGACGGAAATGTTCCAGATTTAATTGACAAGTTGAATATGTATAAAGCGGAACTGATAATTCAACTGCACAATTTTTTACAAAAAGTGGTGTATACCATCATTACCTGAACCTTTATAAATGCCTACGTTCTTAAGCTCACGAGTGATAGGATCTGCTGTAAACGTTATTGTTCTAATATTCATTGGAGCATTGGGGGGAACATTGTGTTGTTGAACGTTGTCATTGTCTATATTTTGTGTAGGATTTTGGGGTTGAACAAAAACAAAATTGAAATATCCATTAAAAATATTACAGCTGTCATCGCCTGAGGTGTATAATTTACCTTTGTATTGCATATTTAGTGGAATCTGACTTTTGGGTTGTTTGGATTTTATAAACAACCAGAAAAAAACCAGAGTTTTTTGGTCACAAAAAGGATTTTTGACATTTCTGTAGCTAGAAATTTTAAACGTAATGCGATTGACTGAGAAAACCACTAAAAAAGGAATATATGAAATTCATCTATCAATCATTCATGAGTATATACTAACGGCTATAAATCCCTAAAAAGGGTAGCCATAGCTTTAGAGATAGCAATTCTTTGTTCACTTTTGGAAGTTGAATGGGGAAAAGATAGTCAAGTGGGTCTCCAACTGCATCGCCCAATAATCACTTAAAAAACCTCAATGTTCTTTATAACTATTACAAAACCCGCGGGAATGTAAATATAAAAATCAGAAGTTAAGATAGTGTTTTGGTATTTTTGATTTAAACCGGATGCAAAAAGTGTAGCCCACGCCGACGTAGTCGCGGGCAAAAAGCTAGTAATAAATAAAATCGTACTAATTGCTATAACATTCAACCCAGGCGTTATATCTTTTTACTTAAATCTAAGTTAGTGATCCGAATAAGTGTTTGCTATTTGAAAATTACATATATTTTTATACATTGCAATTATTACATAGACTTAGAAGAATGCCCAATAGTAGTGTTATTTACGGAAAGTGCAGCAGGTTCTGAAGATAGATAAGAGTATATGTAGATGGTTTGAGCACAGAGAGAAAATCGATAAAAGAAAATGGAATAAGTGAAATAGGTGTTTAATATGTAGAGGACGATTACAAAGGGAACATTTTCATCAAATATACGATGCGTCTAAAAACGCTGGCGTCGAAAGTGTATAAAAAAACAACGGGTTGCAACCCGGGAGTGTCGGTGGGATGAAAAACATTTTTAAATTTTAAGGGACGAATTTTGCACGAATTGCTATAATGATCAGTTTAAATGGCACTGTTATTTATTTTACATAAAAAATTAATACGTAAGAACTTATTATTATTTTAAATCAATATATTACGTCCCTGCAAAAATTTTCTTCCATACATAAAACAGTTTATTTTATTTTATTGTAAATGAAAATTATCGATTTCTATACAATATTCCCATCACCATTAGCATCCCAGTGACTCACTGCAATTTTAGCATTGTCAGACTCAGACTGAATTGACGTAAATATATTCGCGGCTCCATTCCCGTATTACCCCTTTTTAATCTTCTTTTTTGTTAATCGTTACATGCTTAAATTTTTACCATCAATAAAATGTAGCAAATTCGCTCATATAAGTAGTATATAGATATATTAATACATTTTTGTGCAAGTGTATCAATGTGTATGTTGACTCATCATCATCATCATCATCATTGTCATCATTAACCAATAGACGTCCACTACTGAACAAAGGCCTCCCTAAAGATCTCCACAACGGCCGGTCCTGTGCTGCCCTCATCTATCAGCTTCCCAAGACCTTGACCAAGACGTTGGTCCACCTTGTGGTCATCATCCGGTTCGTGGCCGCCACTCCAGAACCTTCAAGCCCCAACGGCCGTCGGTTCTGAGTGCAATGTGCCCTGCCCATTACCACTTAAATTTTGCAACTCTTCGTGCTATGTCACATGTCAATGACCTCGGTTCTTCTACGAAGCTATTCGTTGCGGATTCCTATATTGACTATGTAGAACTAAAAATAGTCCTGCTACCACATTTTATATGTAACTTTATATTATATTTAAACACAATGAAAAACGAAGTTCAGTTGGTGTTTTAATTTCTATTGGTTTCTTATTCAAATTTCATATGATTTATTTTCCTGCTTACCTATATTTGTTACTACCTAACCCATCACAAGCAAGGTAGCAAGCCTGCTTAGATTTTACATCCATGCTCTCACTGGTTTTTCGACGAGTTGTAAAACTTAAGTGGCTACCTACCTTTCGCACCCCTGACCATTCCGTTATGCTGCACGGTGTACCGCACTCAGATGAAAAGGAAAATTTTTATATAACTTCCTAGGGAAGAAAACCAGAGTCAATAAAGAATAATGTCATAATCATAAACATGTTGTATGGTGCACAATATTTACATTATATATTTTAAGTCAAATTCAAGCAATTTTGGCAGTGAAAGGCAGAATAAATTTCAATTAACTATGTAATCATAATGAATTGAACCACTTTTCGAATATAAACTATATTCGTAAGAAAAACATAAATTAAATATAAAATTGAACGAATCCTTGGTTCATAAATAATGATACTAGTAAAGAAATGGAAACATTGCGACTTATAAAGGATAATTTACTCTTAGAAAATTTGTTTGTAACGAAGTAATATGATTTTTGAGATGGGTGATAGTGTTATTACGTGATGGTAGGTTTCGTGGAAAATGATACCATTACTGAAAACCAGAAACTGATTGCCGGATCTATCACAGGCTGTGTCACTCGAACATTTACTCAGCCTATTGATGTGATGAAGATCAAAATTCAACTAATGCAGGATTTTAACCAGAACAGACAATCGCTCATTTCAGTATTTCGTAGAATAGTGAAAGATTCCGGATATATAGCTCTAACGAGAGGCCACAGCTTGGGACAGGTATTACCACTTTTTAATCTACCTACCTCAGTCTTTCGATAGTATAGCTTTTTACTCTAGAATATGTTTGCAAAAGTATGAAAAGATTGATGGATGTGAATGAAGCCAGAGAGGTTTGCCAGGATCGTACAAAGTAGCGATCGATAGTCTCTGCCTGCCCCAATGGGAACTAACGGCGCGAGAATATGTAAGTATGTATTTTTGCGAAAACGGGTAGACAAAGTTACAGAATCGTCAAGTCTTATTAGCTCAAACGGAACGGATATAAATTATAGAAGTACTTCTACTACTACTAGTAAGACTCAACTTCTGGTTACCCCTTCTTACGATTTATAGCTGTGAGTATATATATGTATGTAAGTATAAGCATGAATGTATGTACAAGTTTATTTGCTTTACATTGGCTGGTTCTATTTCGGGTCTGATTTCGAAAACAGATACATATCCTTTTGAATAATCATATAAAAGACTTCAAATAAGTGTAAGTATATGCAAAGTATCGGCTTAGAATAATAGCACTCATCCATTTCTTTCTGCCGACATCGTATATTATTAATATAATTATAATTAGTTACCCTTTGTTGACTAAATATATAGAGTTTTTTAAAGTGATTGTTTGCTTGAGTAAAATTTTACGCTATTGGAGGGAAATTACAGATTAATAAAAATAGATGATGTGCTTCGGAGAGCACGTATTTCTGTCCCTTGCAGGTTCAACATGCTGGTAGATAGTTTGCCCACCCACACTGAATAACTAACTTGTTTATTAAATGAAAAATATAATCATTCTGGTATTTTTTTCAGGTTCACAGCATCATGGCCATGACCAGTCAATTTTACTTATATGAGTTATGTACAAAAAAAGTTCATCGATTTCACGGCACTAATCTAGAGTAAGATACTTTTTTACGTATTAAGGACGCTATCCTATACTTATTATATTAAGAAACATTTCTAGTATTCAGTACCCCAGTTACACAGAGCTTCCAATAGCTAAATTCCATTAATAACCAAAAATAAGAACGATCTAGATTTTGGTATTGTTTCTATGTAATTTTTGAGATTGGTCAATTACTCTAATTTTTCTAAAAGAAATCATAAAATCGATCTTAAACGCGAGGATTTCTGTATTATGTTTCCTTCATTTCTCATTGTGTCAAGTTTCATAATCTTCGATAAAATAATAAAAAATACGCGTCTATTTTTCATTAGACGGAGAGCTTTTGCAATCTTCAATAATATTTATTGAAGATTGCAAAAGCTTGAGGAAAATGTTTCTTGTCAGTGTTAAGTAAATTTCCTGGAAAAGTAACTTGAAAATTAACAGTACAATATATTTCTGCGCGCAAGCTTTAAATGAAAAAAAATGTATAAGAAAATCGCTACAAAGTTGTTTCCAAACAGTAAAGTATTAATAAAGTCTTTGCTGTTTTTATAGCATTTTTTACCGAGCATATTGTTTTCAATTAAACAGGCAAATTAGGTCTGATAAATCCATGAGAATTCTTATGCATCAAGCTAGTATAAGATTGGTCACAACCGCCTGCATTCCGGTACGAAAAACGAAGTACAATTGAATCCATCAAACTGCGCCTTCAAGTACCTTAAAACGCAGACACAGCAATAATGAATAATAGCCTCTTCAACTTACTAGGCGTTATATGTCATATTTTCTTAAAAAGACAAATAATTGGCGATTTATGAAGCGGTTTTTTTTATCATCCTGGTCATATTATTTGTTAGTCACCATACTCAAAAAATGTAGGCCTAAATGAATATATACACACATCAAAAGTGTCTAGGGATCAAGCATTTTTTCTCAAATTTCTTGAGATCACCGCTTGAAGAGCTCCAAAAATAATCGCAATGATGTTAGCCGTGAGGCTTCATCGCTCTTCAGGGAACTTAATTAGCGACCAAACAGTCAGAAACCGCTTGCATGAAGTAAACCTTCATTCCCGAAGACCGCTACGGGTGATATACCTTTAGCAATGCACAATCGTAGGATTCGATATCAATGGGCTCTTGAACACAGAAATTGGGCAGAGAAACAATGGAGTTTCGTGTGTTTTTCTGATGAGTCTCGTTTTGGTATGAGACCGGATACAAGACATATACGACACTGGAAAACCCCTGGACGCCAACAGCGATTAAAATCCTGCCAGGAAGTCCATCCTTATAGTGGTGGAACCATCGTGGTATGGGCGGGTATTTGGATCGGCGGAAGAACTGAATTGATTTGGATCAGAGGCAACCTCAACCTCGCCGTAGCTAATATCAATGTCTGACTGGCCTGCTCAGTCGCCAGACTTAAACCCGATTGAGCATGCATGGGATATGCTACAGAGAAGAGCTCTGCCAAATATGGAGGGTCACTGACCTTTTTTTGTTGTTGCAACGGACATGGGCGGCCATTCCACAGCATGATTTGGATAAACTAATTTTGAGTATGCCAAAATATGTTCTTGTGTTGTTAGTGTTCACGGTAGAAACACGAAATATTGATTGTTTAAGTTACCCAATAAAATTTTAAAGAAAACTGTTATTACAGTCTTTTTTTCGAACTTTAATGTAAGTAGTTCTAATGTCAAAAATCCCTTTATTAGGACAATAGCAATTTTCTTTATTAATGCAAAGGTGACTTGGTTTATCGTTACTGTAGACAAACGAAAACACTTTATTTGATGAATCCTTAAAGAAAATTTTAATTAATATCAATCAGAAGAAAAGTTATTGCAAAAATATATGTTGATCCCTAGACCCTTTTGATGTGTGTATTTTCGAGTTGTGTCTATTTAGGACTTAAAGTTTAACAAAGACGGATGATTTTTATCAACTTTTTGATGTTCTTTACAGACACATCACGCTATTTTTAAGCGGCGTTGTAGCTGGAGGAACGACAACATTCCTAACATCGCCTCTAGAAGTGATAAGAATTCGACAAGTGGTAGCAGCTGACCAATATAGAGGGTTCTTTAGAGGCGCTAAGGCAGTATATGAAACTGGTGGGATTCCGGCTTTCTATAGTGGTGTGACGGCAGCTATTTTACAGGTCATCATATATATATGCCAATTACTAAGTTGTGCTGGATTCAATCAGCACTGTTTTATTCTATGCCCCCTAATTACCTTTTACGAGCGGCGATTCTGTCGCAAGTTTGCTAGATTGTCTTTCTCATAAATTTGTATGAGTTTTGAAAGTTTAAACTGCGACAATATTGCAACTTGCGACATAATTATCGGTCGCAAAGATCAGGACACGATGTCTATTAATTGTGCGACGTAAGTAAGGGAACTTGCTTATTCTAACTTAACCACTTTATGAGTTTTGATTACCCCCTACCTTCGTAGATGATCATAAAGTGCAATCAATCTTTCCTCCTCTTTTAGTATACAAGTAGGACATTTAAATAAAATGTACTTAGGATTTTTGGTATTATAAGCAAAAAATTAAATGCTATTGTCGGTGACCGTAATGGTACATGGTAAAGACTATATATTTAAAAGTGTCAGCATGTCATTACCAGCTCTACTAATTTCAAAACGGCAACTCAGTATAAAAGTTATACAAATAATATTGAAGTAATAAACTTATCAGAATAAAAGTGCAGCACATTTTTCTTTGCTTGAGAAAATCTTTTATTTTGCACTTGTTTAAAACTATTCTTTACTGTCTTACTTTCGTACTTCATTCAAATCGGAATAAGCAAAACAGCGGCTTAATTGCTACTTTAAGATTTTGACAAACCTCTACTAACACTGATACCCCACTTGACATCATAATATATATGTATAATACATACATTTACTCACGGCTATAAATCCCTAGATGGAGGAGCTAAGGAACTAGAAATTCCTCAGCCACTTTTGGAAAGTTGAATGGGATGGGTCACCAACCGCATCGCCCGAAAATCCCTTAAAAGACCCAATACCGGTTAGTCGCCTCTTACGTACACCCACCGGAAGAAATGGCTTAGTGCTATTTCAAGCCAACACTACACAGCATATATATGTTTAATCACATTTCTGTTTTGAATATTACAGACAGGCCCATCAATAGGAATAGCTTTCATGACGTTTCGTTTGACTCAATCCTATTTACTGACATTACTAGAAAATAAGTCAAAGAATACCGATACGGTGGATCCCACATCCGTCACGCATGTTGTGATAGCGAGTACGCTGGCTGGTGCTTTGTCGGGCTTGATTTCAAAAACAGTTACATATCCTTTTGAATTAGCAAAGAGAAGACTGCAAATGGGTGTAAGTATATATAAAATACATTTTTGTTTTTTTGTGCGAATACATTTTATCACCGTTTTGTTTACACCACTGGTAATCACAATAATTTTTAGAGATATCACCTTCTTCCTCACCATATAATTCGCATATTAAAACGTATTGAATACTCTCTTAACTAGTCCTAACACTGGAGTAGTCGTTATTGTCCACCGTCTCACGCTAGACCCATCTCTTGGTACTATCACTCTGTTGAGGGTACATACTAGCTCTCTAGAGTCTTATCTATATAAGTATATTATTTTTGAACTATTCAGCCTTGCAAAACAAAATAATATTCATGATATTATTTATTTTGTTATTTAAAGGCAATTAGTTGACCTTTCTTGAAACATAAGCATGTTTACAAGGACAGTAATCAGTATTGATTTGAGCTTAGATTAACTTCAAGTTACTCGAATGCCTGTAATTTGTTTACAAGATAAAATAACTATCGTTTTATTTTATTCAGAAAGATTATTTCATTTTCTCCGTGGGTTGTCTTCTTGAGATCTTAATAATATCAAAGGTTAGAAAAAATATAAGCATGAAATTTTCTTGCTCGAAACAAATACTGCACATAATGTAGTTAGGTCGGTGATACGGTTGGCATGGGTCATTACAAACTATCTGTACTTTTATGTATATATACTGGTACCAAAAGTTGCCGAATAATTATGTATTGTAAGGAAAAATAAGCCCATCTAGGTTTTTTTTATTACTGTCATATTAGCTGTTCCCCTCCGTATTTGTTGATATCCACTATGCAGCAATATTTTCCTTAGTACGCGGCGCAACCGCCCTACCCTTGTGTTAGTCGTTTCTATTTTCTTTTTCCAACTGAAGTCAAGCGTGATATTTAATGATAATTGGACGAATTAAGTATTGATTATAATAATAGTGTGTTTTTTTAGACTCATAAATCAAAAGAACCAGCAAAAGATACAAAATTTATTCAATGCAACAGTTTACTGGAATGCCTGGTGAAAACTTACAAAAACGATGGCTTCCTTGGCTTATTTCGTGGTTGGAAAGTTACTATGTTTAAAGCTCAAGTAACGAGTATTGTTGCCTTTACGTCCTATGAAAGTGTTTGTTATATAGTAAGACATCATTTTTGACTCGATTTGGGTTTTTTATCAGCTGAAGTATTTAGTTTAGAAAATATTTATTTACGCAAAAGTTTTGTTTGTACCTGTGTCTTTAATTTATGATTCTAAGTGATGTGTCAACAGATTGCCGTTTTAAACTGTTATATGCCATTTTTTTTGTAAATTATTGTAAGTGTACGTGTTAGTTTCACTTCTATTCATGGTTGTGATAAATTAAATATATAATGTTGTTATAAGAACCCTTGTCTTTTTATGGTTACTTAGCAAATAGTTGTAGTCCCTTTAGCATATCATTGTCACGAAGTATATTGCTGGTGAGGCCAAGCTTCTTTAGCATTCATTTGGCTCGATATATCCACTCAACATAACGCTTTTCCTTGGATGGCCATTTTTAACTGTTCACAGACAATGGCAGTCGACCTACCCAAGACTTCTAATTTCAACATTTTATTTGGGAAAGTAGCTAAGGAATGGTTGGACCGGTAGTGCCAGCCAACCAACTTGAGACAAGGATTTATCAAGATCAACAGTTACATACATACATATAGTACATATACTTTTCATTAGTTCCCTTTGGGGTAGGCAGAGGCTTTCGATCGGCACTTTGTACGATCCTAGTACATTGTATTAATATCACAAAATATGTATTGCTGACTTTTTGATGATTGGATTTCACTATTGATTATGTGGCAGTGACGACGTGATAGCTCGATGGGTAGAACACCCGGTTATCGTTCAAATGACTAGTGCTCCAATCACGTGTCGGGCCTACACTAATTTGTCTTTTCTAAAGACATATGTGTGGTTAATTTATCAAGGTTGTTTACGGTGCGGGAAAACACACATGGCTGAATTGTACTTAGTCACGTGACAGTGTATTCGTACAAAACGGCGATAGGCCTGCCCCCTATCACATGAGTACACTGTCTATGCAAAAACGTGGGTACTCTGAACACCAGGTGACAATGTCACGTGATGTTTAGAAGTATTAGTACCTCGGCCAACCCTTGTCTTATTTTATATTAAGATTATATGTGTGAATGAATGAGTGTAAAGAAAACTAATTTTTTACAAACACAGTGATTTATTTCAGTCTTTGGTTGTGATGATTATTTACATTTTACTGAATTTTGGTGACGTAATGCTTTTATGATTGATTATTTATTGATGTCCTTCAGTGTGATTGTTGGTTCTTCTTAGCTTAATTACTCGTACCTGAAAAGAAATTCATGTTTAGTTTCAAAACTATTAAGATGATCATGCGTGCACTACAATCTTTAACACAACTATATCTTTAGTAAAGTTGACATTACAAAAAATGAACGCAATACTTATTACTATTTCAAATACTTTAAAGAAAATGAAAATGATGATAAAAGAATAAATATTTTGGCGTTACTATAAATCTCATTCTAAGTAATGGTATACTTAAACGCCATTGATTGTGCGATTTTCTTGTGTTGTGGTAGAACTTCAACGGCCTCTCGTTAAATGTTAATCGTGTGATGAAATTCGCAATCTTATACTTGGGACTTGTTCCATTGCCAAATGTTCTCATTATTATATCTAAAGGTAACTAACCTATTGCAAGTATTTTCAGAAAATGAAGTAGTAAAATAATGTGGTTATTGACCCCGTCAGTAGTTCTGTGGTTACGTTTATCGGTGCTAATAAACAGTGGTATGAATATAATATAGATCTTAATTTTCCATAATGTAAACTGTTTTAAATACCGCCGAAAATCGAACCCGGGACCTCCAAATTGTAAGCCGAGCGCTTTACCGCTAAACCGCAGAGGCAGTAATTTCATCCGTTACTAAACTATTTGTATGTATTAATAAGTTTGTAAGGTAATACCTTAGCCTAACATAAATCCTAGTTATTGGAATCAGTTCCAGCCATGGAACGATGACGCTTCATTCTCCCATCCCTTGTGTTCCTCGTGCGCGTGGTAAGGCACGTAGACCTTCTTCTCAACCTCCACCTTCTTGTACACGGGCACGGGCACATGTTTCACAACTTCGAAGGGCACGTGCTTCACTACGGGCACCTCCTTGATGACCTGCACCTCTTTGACTACGGGCACATGTACGGGCACGTGGACCTTCGAGACGTGGTGGTGGTGGATGGTGTGGACCTTGTATGGCACGTGGATGGTCACATGTTTGCTGTGGGGAAAATATATTGTTACATTTGTGTTAATCATTTTTTGTCTTGTTTTGTTACATTGGTGTTAATGTAAACATTGATGTAAAGGGTCGGCTCAGAATGACACTATGACACGGCCGGCGTACGAAGCGACTAAAGTTATGGCGCTATTAAGTGGTTTTTTCAGATGAGGTTTCAAACATCGATTACTATTTTCTACATTCATGAGTATCAATCAAAGAACAACACTCAAAATAACATTTCAATCACCTAATAAAGAAAAAAACAGCGTCGTGTAAGTGATTGAGGCTAATGATGTTGTCCCCGTGATGGCGATTACAAATCGGCGACGTTCAAAGAATAGGAATTACCTCGTCCGCGGGAATACGAATGTAAACCTTTCACTTTTATTTTCATACATATTAATTTGTTGTCCAAGATGTTGTACTAAACGGCAAGTGCTACTTGTTACATCTTACTGTTCACTTCCTCTTATAAGGTGTTTTGGTATTTTATAGTTTAAAGAATAAAGAGAAGATTAGATATAGAATGTTTAGGATATTCTCGAACATATGGTATAGCTAACTAATATGAAAATAAGCCGTAAATAAGCATGTATACCAGCGATTCATTGCTCTTTTATGCAAATGACACAAAACTATGAAGCTATAAGCGTTCCTGTTTTTGTAAATAATTCAGATTAGCTAGATAATACTAATAGCTCTGACCATGATTGTTACAATGTAATGTAATCTTGCACTAAGTGGTGCGATTATAAATTAACCAATTAAATAAACATTAATGTTTTGATTCAATAACACTTTCATTTCACCTAGTTAAACTCTAAGAAGTGTGTCAAGTTATGAGTTAAGTTATCTTGACGGCCCCAATTGAAACACAGTGACAATTGACCTACCGCAACAAAAACTACATTTTGAATATTATTCGTTTATTGTTTTCCTAAACCAATTTTAGGTAATCATGTTGGATAATTTAATAAAAATATATAACGTTACTGACATGTTCACACGATGAGAGTTATTTCACAACGCAACAAGCAAGACTACATCAAATTACCCGTTAGCTCTCGAACAAATCTGACGTTGCATAACCAATTTCTTTGACATAAATATAGCATGACATGGGGAAAATGACAGTTGAAAATTTAATGATGGGGGTTCCGATTCATGACGTAACGGTTACGTAAGATAAAGAGTAAACATAACTAGTTCAGTAATCGTGTGGGCATACGCACTCCAAAGACTTTTTACGCGCAACCGCACTCTACATTTGTCATTGCATAATTCGCTCATGGTTTTTGTTGTTTACTGATATAATCGGTGCATATAATGCGGTTCTCATGCTAAGACTTACAAGTGCGTTGTTTTATGCGATGCGGAAGATAATGTTGTGGTATTATATTTCGTTTAAGTGGTTAGCTTTTTTATGATTTTTTCGATGCGTAGCAATATATGAAAACATCTTGTTTATGTATGAAGTTAAATCAGTTGGTAATCAGTAATAATAAAAAATAAAAAAATCTTGCAAACCATCTATATCACGACCCTTCATTGGATGTTAAAGCCTATTTGCCAAAAAATAGGCTTTAACAAGGTAGAGGACTATTTACACAGTATTCTCCATTGCGTGATGTTTATTTTCAATAATTCTTTTAAATCCGGTACTTATTTTGTAGATATAATAGTTTCTCCTTTAAAAAATTGTTCTTGAAATCATTAGTAAAATGCATATTAAGTTATTGAAATGAAGTAATTTACGCGATTAACAACGAGCATTTCATCATAACCTTGACTCACAAAGAACCTGTTATTTAAGCCACAGTTTAATGATCAGCTGCTCAACCTAGTTGTGCTCTTTGATTGCATTCATGTACGTAACAATTGAAGGGGTCCCCCGAATAACGTTACAAGTAGCAAAATAAAAACTTGTTTTTTTAAAATGCTTGGCCTGTCCATTAGGCTGTATAAAACGTTATTCCGTCAAAAAATCGATTTAAAAAAAAATGTTTGTTACAACGTTATTCGGGGGACCCCTTCAATTAGTACCGCTTACTGATTGTTTTACTCGTGTTTGAAAAACAATTCTGAATACGTTTAAATGATACATAGTTTATAAATGAATTTAAGGCAGTTCTATGCCGACCAGCTGAACCGCTCTTTTTTGCTTTTAATCAGTAATGAATTAGTTATTGTGGGAATATACTAGTGATAGTTATTTTAGTTTAGTGCAGCTAAAAACAATGCGTAAAACTTAGTACAAAAACTAAATGTTATGTTTTTGTCAGGTCTCGGTAATACGTGCAGCAATAACATATATCAATGAATTGTAAAAAATATAAAAGGTAGCAGTCCACTAGCAATCGTATGAGATATTTTTCGAATTAAAATATTTGGTGAATAGTTTTGTATTTTTGGTATTTGAGATAATATCCCTCTTACCGTGTGTCGTAAAAGGAGACTAAGGGTTTAGATAAGGTGATAGCTAGGCGATGTTTCTGGAGACTCATCACCAACCACCCTCTATTTTACAATCTATCCTTGCGGAACTTTTAAAAGTCCCTATAGAATTTATATTACTGAACCTTTGGCTACGTCTCCCTAAAACTTAATCAACCCTTTACCTTACTTTGTGTAGCAAAACCACGGGACATGTAAATAGAGGCGATTTTTTTCTTTACATCTTGATTATAATATCTCGGGCTAAAACTACCTATCTGATTTAAATGACACGAAACGCACTCTATGGGCTCCCTAATGTACTTTTAATAAATTTTCGTGCCAAGTTCACAAAGCCGCTGTTTTCCCTGGATAGTTCTTTTTCAGATAGGTAGATGGCGTTTTATGTGACTGAAATGCAAGATGTGAGCGTCAGGATGCATTTCAGTCATACAGTAAATAGTTATTGATCTATTACTATTTGCCCTTTCGCTTCTGAAACTATATATGTAAGTGCATTCCGAGCATGCGTTGTAGGCACTTGCTGTTTCATTCTAATTATCAATATTATACATTGTTATCTTTTATTTTCCAGTGAAATAAACCTCGGATGTTGAAGCACTTTCCCATAAACGTTATACAATTTAAAGAAAAAAGATTCACGCTATGGTGGGAAATGTGATGTTGTCATTTATGTGATATCTATACATAAGAAACTTTGAACGGTGTTTTAAGCGATGTTGATCATCTGACTTACTTCTCCTGAGTTGTTTAAGTTTAAACCTTTACATTTAACTATAATCATAATGGCATTTACTCTTACTTCATTTACTTTATCTATAATGATAATAATTTAATCCTCTACTATTCTACAAGTATTTTTTGCGAGATTGTGTTCATTATAAAATAACAGATATAAAGTACCTCTGCATGAAAATCTATATTTCGCACGTACATTTTAAATATTAGATAAATAAGTAAATTGCTTGTAAACGCTTGTTTATTAAATTAGCAAGCGGTTTCGCTTAAGCGTTAAAGTTCAAGAAAAATAAATTTAATATGTAGTACGTTTACCAGTTATATGTCTTTTTTTTCAAAGTTTACTACTTGTCATATATTTTAACAAGTAAACATTACAATTACAATAATTTTAATTGAACGCTTAATAACACCAAAACATTATCGTACATTATACTTTGACTACCCTTCTCCATAAGGTTGATACATATTTATATATAACCATTATTACATCGCAAACAAAATAAAGAAATAAATCCACTTACTGATGACCACCACCGGGCACGGGGGAGGCTGCCACAGCGGCTACCACAAGGGCGATGAGCTGCCAAAAATAAATCACATCAATACACCAATCAATTAACACTAACTTAAAAAAATCTTATTCAGCAAACATTATTTTTCACTCCCTATTCATCACTTACAGCGATTTTGGCGTACATATTGTTTAGTTTTGGCTGAAACGATTTCGATTCTTTAGATTGCCTGCAGACGGCTGGTAAATGAGTTCTATGCTCAAACGATCGCTCAAACCACTATATATACCCCAACACTGTATACACCTTAAGTTACTCAATCAACTCCTTGTTTTCAATCCCTACTTTGATACCGATATACCCAGTAGATTTAGAAAGGTCTTGTTCTGCGTTTATTGGTTTGGTGAAAGGACTACCATTCGGATTCTAGTGGGGTACTCTCAATACCTAACTCAGTCGAGATTGCACAGCAGTTGTTTTTGGCGAAAATTTCATGTGAACGGCTCCTTACTAAGACTTGTTTTTTTGCGCAAGAAAACACGCACGTTTTGAAATGTATGTATAAATTTTGCGTACATTTTATAATACTTATAAAAATAGATGAAAGCGAATGTAATTTGCGTTTGGCCTTGCTTGCACCATAGCAAAATATTGAGATATTTAAATCAAATTTTTGTTTATAGTTTTCATAAACTCGTGCATTTTTTTAAATATTTGTATATTTATTTACACTGTGATATACATTAGTTATTGTTTTTTGTTGCTGTAACAACATGGTTATAACATCACCATAACCAATTAATGTACAAAACGTATTTATTTTTAATTATTTTAATTTCGTCACCGAACCAATCAACAAAAAAGCCCAACAGATTCAGCGACCATTTGGAATTCATGAGACTTTTCATAGTGTTTTATTTTATTCTACTTATAGAAAATATCAAAATAATTATGCAAATTTTTCATTATAAATTATGGTACTTCAATACAAATTGAAAATGATACGGAGGAAGTTGGAAGACCATCTAAAAAGTTTTGAAAACATGGGAAATGAGAAAAAATATGAATACTATCAAAATGTTGCATAAAAGAATAAATGTATGAATGTGATGGAAACGAGATAGATGTGTATGCTACAAAGTATTTATAAACAGTAGTTGATTGAATGCGCTGAATAAGTACATAACTAAATACATTACTCTTCCCTTCTTCGGTTATCGGGAAAAGCTATTGTATACGTAAATGACACAGTTGTGCCTCCGCGATAAGTGACAAAAAATATAAGACGAACAAAAACCTTTTTTTTTCATCAAAGTTCAAGGATATGAATATCTTTAAATTTATTTAATAAAAACCCCGTTTCACACTCTTTAATTCTTAATTTATTTGGTTACTCTCTCTTACTTGGTGTAGCTAATATCACAGTTTAAAGAGTACCGAGATTTTTGGACATTTTAGTAAATATTTTTAGAGTTATAGGTTTAAGTCAAAAAGTTTTCAAAACAAAAAAGTTTAAGGGCTGATATTACGCATATAGTGTCTTTAAGGCCTGCCACTACTGCACCTCAAATTACCACCAAATCCCTTATAAGGTCCAAACTTCTGAGCTTAGCCTGCTAGACCCTTTATTTATTTCTCCCAAAACATATAATGTATTTATTTTTAAATTTCAAAACCCATTATGTACGAGGAAGCACTTGTGTTTTTTGGTTTACTGACAAGGCAAAGTTACTCAAGAACATGAAGTAAGTTGCATTGGGTTCAGTTAGTGTGTGGTACGCATATTAAACTCACGTTTGCACCACATCATCATCCGCCAAGTAGAGCGCGAAGCAAACACTGCCGTACCATCCTTTTCTGGATCCGTTTCGCCGCATTTTCAGGGCTCAATCTTCTTCTTCTTCTTTTGCTTCTTCGAGAACCTCTGGATAGGATTTAAACGCTGAAACGTCAGCTAGAAATAACTAAAATAAGTATGGGTTTATGTCCTAAAGTCATAATAACATTTTAAATCAGTACTAGTCAAGTTTAAAATCCGTATGACGTCATTTATTTCATCTGAAAATGCTTAACGCCATATTATGGTTGATAAACAAAGTACCATAATGTCAAAACTCCTATATAGATCTTGGGTTTTTCTAATATATAGCTGGTATCGTATTTCAGTAGTATGTGAAACAATACGCATTATATAAGCATCAACATATTAATATTAAAGCTTTTAGCTGTATATTGTCTTTTTCCAGAAACTAATGTTTTCTAACGGCCGGTGGTTAATCATTAG
>CAUYWD010000291.1:0-14463 GCA_963576735.1 Bedellia somnulentella | reverse complement strand
ACTTTGATTATCATCTACTCTTGACAATAAACATACTATTGTTTACTCAACACATTTAATGTACTTTAGTCATCTTTCGAACTCAGAAAGAAGACTATATTAAAGTATGGTTAAATTTGCGAATGAACTATTGATTAAAAAAAGTGGAGTAAAATTTCATTTATGGCAATCTCGCGTCTCGAAACAAACATATGTTGTTAATAATATTCGATAAACTATATTTGACGATCTTTAAACTAAAGATATGTATTGGTATTTATAGGACCAAACTGTATGAACGAATCCGTCCAAACGTTTCCACTAAATACGTAAGATTTCGAGCACCCTGTGTTCTATGTTACTCGCTTAATAGTTGTAACAACGCAAGGACAATAATTTACTCAAATATAAAAATATCATTTAAAAAACTAATGAATAGGTAAATGCTAGTTTAAATATATATTACGACCAGTGTCATTCATGTATTTCTCAGTAGTAACTAAGACTGTTCATTACGATAAAATCTAAAAGACGTCACACATATAAATTATTACAACAACGCTTCAGTGTGACCTAAACTATATATTAGATAAATATATTTTTGCAATTACTGTACTTAATGATAATTATACCTCATAAAATATCATGTATTTAAATCGAATCTTGTACATTCCATAGCTATATTTATATTAGTTTAAAGAAGTATGGTGTTTAGCCATTAACTGACTGTGTTTTGCACTGATTTGAAACTTTGGTCATTAGTATTATATTCACTATTGGGATAGCTACTCTTAAAATAGATAGTTATATTTATCAATTGATCAACTATACTTAATAACAATGATTGACATTTTCGAAATCATCAAAACAATTGTTCTTGTCGATGATTGAAATTTTGATTATTTAATAACAACATTATAGATTTTTATTTTTAATTATTCATTCCATCCTGATTATTTAATTAAGTTACCGAAGTAAGTGCAAAAAAACTGTATGATATATATTTTGTATACGTTTTGTGTGCTTGTATGCGTGTATGATAATTGAAACTCAAGTGTAATAGATAAGTGCCTTTTAGTACTTAATAATTAAGTAACCTAATGAATTTATTATATTTGTACGAAGAAGTATTAGCTTCGATATCAAGTGTACTTAATCAATCATGTACTTAATATTATGCGTCAGTTCAGTATGATTTGACAGGGTTATTTTTAATAAACTTTTTTACTACAAAATAACCGTTTTATTCCTCCACTGTAGTCCCTATCATCAATTACATACATTGTGATTGTGTGCAGCAGTAGGGGTATTCCTATCTGCCAACCTACATCTGTATTCTGTACCCTACTCGGAAACACGTTTCCTAATAGACACCCTATATGCTTGGGTTAGGGTGTCTTAAGACACTCGTTTCCGGGCGATGATATAGGGTGGCTGTTAGTAACAAACCAGCAGTGACTCTTCGAGGGCCCAGTTGGCGATGACGAAGATGATCACTTATAGTTTGTTATGGTAAGATAAGGCCTGGAAGAGCTGACAATCAGATCAGGCATATAAAGTATCAAATTTCAAAGAATGTATATTAGATCTAGATATGCCATACATTTTGTACCTTCTGTAATAATTCCCAGGGATATAAAAAGGAGTAATTGAGTTATTAAAACCATGTATTTAACGCCATTCTGCCCTGCCTTCTTTATTTAAACATTCCACATACAAGAATCGAAAAAGGACACGCAGGGACTAATTTTTAGAGCAATATTTCTATTCTGGGAGAGATCTAGTGAGAGCGCTGCCCAAGCGTTAGAGGCGGGATCAGTATCGTCCCCATACATTGCAATTATTTTATTATTTTTTGTGTGACAGATCCAGCATATAAATGTTCTAAACCAGCCATACTCAACCTTTTTTTTAAAGGGGCCACAATCACGTTTCAGTAACGGTAACCCGGGCCGCAAAAATGTAATTAGTTGTATAAATGAAAAAGTAATATCAACCTAACTTTTTATAAAGATGCATAATTGGCCTAGACCTCGCTCTTATAACATACCCTTTTTATATTATAAATCGATAAAGGACATCAAACTAAACAACTTTGCCCATGGAATGCCTATCTAAAATATAGTAATTTTCAAAAAAAACAAATAATTAAAAATTGTCGTACCTAGTTCAAACTGAGAATGTATAGAATGAGAATCTTTGCTTCAGTGAAAATAAGAAATAAAAAAAAACATTTGATCTATGCTTTTCGCTCTGTAAACAAAAATATAACTTTTTTCGGTATTTTCCAGTTGTATTGATCGTCGTTGAAAAATAATATCATGAAAATAAACCGGTAAGCGAGCGATTGAACTGGAAAATACCGAAAGAGGTTATGTTCTGTTTACACCATAGATCAAATGTTTTTTTTTATTTCTTATTTTCACTGAAGCAAAGATTCTCATTCTATACATTCTCAGTTTGAACTAGGTACGACAATTTTTAATTATCATTTTTTTTTAAAAATTACAATATTTTAGATAGGCATTCCATGGGCAAAGTTTTTAAGTATGATGTTCTTTATCGATTTATAATATAAAAAGGGTATGTTATAAAAGCGAGGTCTAGGCCAATTACTTATATGTATACCTAATGTAGTAAAAGGTGGAGATTTTTAATTGACATTGCATTTTTTAGCTGCAAATCTTCGAAATAAAATAAATATGAAAACTAATGAGATTTTTGGAACTGAGAGCATTTTTTAATCTTTATTAATATCTGGCTTGTCGTTGCATGCTACCCTTTTTATATCGTCCAAATGGGTATCAGTCCGTTTATCTCTATATACACTCTTTGTGTATTTCATCTTTGAAAAAGATGAGTCACATACATACACTGACCCAAAAAAATTTAGCATAATTTGGGCACACCTTTGCACTCTTATATAAATTTTGGGGAACAATGCTCTTAAATTTCACATATTTCTTTTTTCCCGTGTCATTTTTAAAATCAATAAATTCGTCAAATAACTCCAAGTAAATACAATCGAAAACTGAAGCCTAATCAAAATAGTGTTTCTAAATGCCAAGGATTTTCTACTAGTAGCACCGATTGAATGGTCATTAGGCTATTCATTGCTCCATTTACCGCATTACCCTTTTTCACTCTTCTTTCAATGTCTTCATCACATTTTCCATCCCTTGTAAACAACATTCCCAGATATACAAACTCCTTTACCTGTTCCACATTCTTACCATCAATCGCAATCTGTCACATCTTCCTGTCTCTCAAAAACCATCGTTTTGGTTCTATCACATTCACCCTCATTCCCTTTTTTACAAAAGACTCACATGCAATATTCATCATCTCTTGCAACTCTTCTGCCGATGATGCAAGTAGCACTTGATCGTCAGCATACAAGAGGCATTTAATTATGAATCCACCCATCAAGTAACAAAGTTTTTTTATATTGCTGAGAGCTTGACACCTTTTTTGAAATTGGTTAAATGGTTCAATTTTAAAATTTGAAATTGTGGGGCAGTTTTCTTTCGTTTGCGCAACCAAAAATGAGGGTAGTTTGTGTTTCCAATTAAAGGAAATTTTGATATCGCTCACATTTCAATACTTAACGTTCAATTACCAACTCCTTGAAGGGCACAAAATTTGAACTTGTTTACAAATAAGTTGCAACTACCAGGTGGGCCAACCAAAAATCCTCCCTGGGCCACATGCGGCCCGCGGGCCGGTAAAGCTGTTCTAAACGCACTTTAAAAATCCGATTCCATATGACGAACAGAAACAGCTCGCATTGTTTATTTCAGTTATTTTCACAGCATTATGTCTTACGGTATTTTATTATGGGGTAAAGCGGCTGATGTTCATAAAGTTTTCGTCTTACAAAAGCGAGCTATCCGATCTATCTACATGTTAAGGTCGAGGTATTCGTTGCGCGAAAAATTTAAAGATATTGGCATTTTAACTGTCCCTTGTCAATACATATTTGAGAATTTAGTGTATGCCAAAAAGCATATTGGACAATTTAGTAAAGTTAGTGATAGGCGTATGCCTAACACTCGAAATAAGGACAAACTTAACGTACCGAAGTGGAGACTGAATAAAGTAAGTAACTCCTTTATGGGACTATCCCTCAAAATGTTCAACAAACTTCTATCTGGCATATTGGAATTGCCTGTGGCATCTTTTAAAAAGGCAATTAAAGCCATGCTTTTTAAGAAATCTTATTACAGTTCAAGATTTTTTAAACGACAAGAACCCAACGCGCACAAGACCGTGTCCATAAAGCTATAAATCTTCCCTCGTTATTCCCAGGAATAATTGTCTGGTGAGGATTTTTCTTCTCACGTTATGTGATTGGTTTTTGTGGTGGACAATTTAGTTTAATTATGTCAAACTAGCGTTTGGTTTTGTCGCATAGAAAATCTTTTATAAAGTAAAAATATGACCCAAAATTGTACAAACCATATTTTGAAAAAATGTGAATGTTTCTTTGTTGCTTCTTCTCTTTACGAACACCTTCCAAAGCAACGGACTAATGATAAATTTAAAATATTTGACGTTCAAAAAATTATAGTTGTTAACTTAATTTTGAAAAATAAATTTTTTTCTTTTTTTTTTTGAACGCATCCGCAGATCCCGGAATCTCGCAGAGGCATTATCACTTTCTTGTAATATCACGAATAAGGGATCTGCTCACGCGTTGGCGAATTGTGTTAGCAACTTAGTTGTGTGGAGATGGCGGAAGAAATAGAAATAGAAGAAGCATGGGATGTGCTTCGATCTACAATGGTTGATTGTGCAACGGAAGTATGTGGATAAGATGAGTAAGAGGGCAAAAAGGGGAGCACCGTCAGTCTCATAATTACATACATACATATACTCACGGCTATAAATCCCTAGAAGGGGTAGCCAGAGCTAAGGAATTAGAAATCCCAATACCCTTAGGGCCAGTTTTTTGATCCGTGGTTAACTCAACAATTTGTTAAATATCGTAACTATTAGTTAGATATCAGCAAAATGCATTTTTTGACCCGTGGTTAGAGTAACTAATGGTCAAATATCGAACCAAAATGGAGTTACGATTTGACTACTGGTTAGTCATTTAACTATAGTCAATGTAACCAATGGTTATATTTTTAACTCCGGATCAAAAAACTGGCCCTTAGTCACCTCTTACGACACCCGTGGGATCATCTAGAATGAAAAACGAAATGAAGAGTTTCGTTACAATAATAAACTCACCTAAATAACACAATTTAATAAATAAAACAAACTACTCAACCTATATACCTATAAAATTATCACTAACAGACACCATTCCTGATGCAACGAGCAGTTGGTTACAAATACTGAGTCGGGCCAACACCAATGTCTTTTCTAGTAGTATGCTTCCTTAACATAGGTTGTGGACGGTGAGACAAGCCACATGAGTGGTCCGGATCAAGGGGGGAGGGAAGCCAGGAAGATTCCTCGCATTTGACTGTATGACATCTGATTTCGAAGATTTAACATTTTATATTTTTAGAACTCAAAATGTAGTCTAAGAAAAGAGCTGTTTCAATGTAAAATATTATAAATGTATATGTTTTTCTATTGTGATTTTTTTTATTTACATTCAAATTACCTTTCATTTATATCGTCGTCTAGTCTATTCAAATCGGTGCCACTTTCATACTATATTTTCCTAGATACTGATTTTGCAGTCGAATCTAAGATATAAATGAAAAACACTTATCATTTTGTATAATTTATATTTACATTTCAATGTATTATTGGTATATACATAGATAAATAACTGTATAAGCAGTAACGCGGGCTGCCGCTGGTCGCGAACCAACCAGCTTAGGGCTTGTACACAAAACTACCAAGCAATGCGATGAAAAGCGTTTTTTTTTTATTATTAGATTCTTTGCGACATAGCATTGCACTATTTCGCAGTTTTGTGTACAAGCCCTCACACCGAGGTTGGTCCACGAGCCACAACGGACGGCTGTAACAACACGTATCTACACAAACAATACTGTGCTTAATACTATATACATGTGAGTGTTTCGTCAGCCGGAGCTAACTCGTCAGCGGTTCAAACATTGCACGTGAGTAGAAATGTTTGCTACATGCCAATACATCATGGATCGTTTAGACAAAATGAGGTCATGAGACATGACATATGTTTAAAAGCAAAAATTTCGTTTTCACAGCAATAATATCTTAATATTACGAAGTAAATTAAAACAAATCATTTTTGATGTTTTATTTTCAATTTAGGTGAGAAACTGATGTATCTTTAGTGTGAAAGGCAGACTAAAATGTGGTTGGTGGATTTTATTTAAACCAGCGAAATTTTCTTGTGTCATTAATTGGATGCGATGCAAAGAAACCACAATTGGTCATCCAGACGCTGACAAAGCAAAACTTTAGATCTATTTAAATTTACAACCATATGCTTTCTTGAAGCAAAAACGCACTTGAAAATAAAATAGAATCAAAGCTAAAAGAAGCGTGATGCCATCTTAATTTTACTTTACGTTGCGAACCAATTAATTTTAAATGGGAATTGACACTATTTTTGTCATTCTTTTGAAAAGAAAAAGCCATCTTATTTTTTACTTTATATACTTTGTCACCTAAAAATATGTGAAACTAAAGAATATAATTGCTGCTATTCATGCCAGTTCTAAAATGTATAAAATTTTCAAGTTCGCTTTATTAGCTCGACAGCCAATTCGTGATGGTTTCGACTATAAAAATATGACAGTCCATTCATGATAAATGACTAGCATTATTAGTAATGCAGTCTATGTGAAATAAGTCTTGAATATTTCTGTACTTATTTATAACGAAAACTATGGAATACACATTACTAGTTTGATACTGCGAATTTCCTCTAGCACCTTTAACCAAGATTACAAACGAAATCACAGATAACGAAAAGATTAAGAGCGGCAAGTAAAAGAGACCCTGTTCACTCCTTTAGGTACAGGAGTGGTATTGTAGTTATTTACTAGTAAAATAAGAATACGGTCTACGTTATGGGATAATGGTTCCACTAACTTCCACCAGAGGCGCTAGCGAGGTAATTTACTGTCCAAAATGGCTTATAATTTTAGGACGGTTATAGTTACTAAATAATACAAAGTTGGTTCATCGTGAAATACTTTTAAAATTCTGATGAATTTATGATTAACATCTTAACGCACTAGTTTTAAAATTCCTTACAAGTTGTCATCCGTGCTTGGTGATAAAAGAGGTACCACTTCTACCCATTAGGTTTTTAATTTATTTGCGAACTGTTTCAATGTGTGATGGTTCATACTAGTTTATTTTATATGATAAAGTCCTAACTCAGCGTCGTTACTGCGGAAAAAGACAGTAAGTATGATGAATTATAACAAAAGTAACGAGGAATTTTGAACTCAAAAGAATAGCCAGACAACGGATTGTACTGATTGTAATAAAACGAGATGGAAATAATAAATATTTTATAAGTTTACGTTTTAAAATTTTTAAATAACTTTTTGGGTATTATAGCCAACGTATTTTAGCATTTTTTTCCTCATGCAAATGTGATCTTTCCTAGAGTTCCAATATGATGAAGGTTGACAGTGAATGTCTCATATATATAATTAACAAAGTTCAGTTGACGACACCGTCGCGCGAGTGCAATTTGACAAAGATACTGGGACGTGTGATACAAAGCGGTGCTCTTACCATCCTAACGTTGACTAACAAATATTCGATACCATAGATGCTCACAACCGCTAATAATCTCGCAACTTACCAAACACATATTACTAACTAGGAACAAATAAATAATCCATTTAGAAATGAACCGATACAGTGAGACTTAACATACTCATGACTTTAGCACAATATGTTTTAATTAGGAAGTTCTTACGTCGTTTGTATTACATTATGGCAGTCTTCGTTTGGTACTAATTGGAGCTGGTACATTCAGTTTTTCAAATAGTATAACCCTTGTGGAAGACAATTGCCAAATTCTTAAATAAAATTGTAAACGGAGTCGTCTTATTATAAATAACATAAATTTAAGTTTTAATTCCAAAATCAATTCTTATGTGTAAATTTCACATTCAATTTACCAATAAAAAGACACTCATGAATCTTCACTCAAAAATCACGCGAGCAACATTACAAATTATCTTATCCTTTTTGCAACCAATCGACTATTAGGTATTCATAATGATATACAATGCACCATACGTAGTTGTCGCTTTTAAAATCTCAACAATTTCTATAATAGTTGCATTACCAACTATATCGTATCTTATAGCTTCTTTAAAAGAGCTGTTTTGCAATCTAAATTTTAACTTTAAAAAGGGGCCTTTAATCTCTTAATTTTCCACCATTAGAAAGCTAACTTTCGTAATAGCCCAATATATTAAAATACGCATTTATATCTGATAAACATTTTCTTTCCTCCTTCGTTTACCATTCAGTTCCACCGATGTTTGCAAGACCAATTATACATTTAACAATGGTCATAAATTGGATATATTGCAAAACTGCTTGGTTACCTAACATATGCAGGAACATTAAAGCCTATTAATAAATGTCTGGTATATTTCGGCGATCACATTTCTACAAATCAAGTTTTTATTCTGCAAGCAAGTATTTAGGCGAGTAGACGTGCTCACTGTGCGAATAATAACAAAAACTGTCTTAAAAATTACGTAAGTTTGACAGAGATAGTACAACTTTACTACACATGTACATTAACAACTTGCACTAAAATTGTATTAAAGACTTTGACAAAAGGTATATAAATTGCTATAATAGTTTTTCCCGTATAATAAATAACATTGCCGCGTCGTCAGTACGTCTACTCCCCAGATTATACTTCCATATACATACTACAGAAGATCGCAAAGAAATCCAACCTGTAGCGTATGATTCATACTATCTGAAATTATGAGTTGCCATATATGATCAATATATACTCGTTTGGAAAACAATTTTCACTCACTACGGAACCCTGCATTTTGTTAAGTCATGGAATTCGAATGGAACAAACATACAAGCCAAACCTACTGTTTAATTTGTCTGTTCTGTTTTGTGGAAGTTGTAATATTATTAAAATTAACAAAAATATAAAACTATTTTAATTACTCAAACAAACTTGAGAAGAAACCAGGTACTTTAAATGGAATAACAAAATATGAGAAATGAGATGTTTTTGATGCGTAAGATTTATAAATTAAAAGAAAATACAAAAAATATATGGAAGATTACTTCTGAATATTCAATAAACAGTAGAAAAATATATAATATATATTAAAAAAACTTAATTATTACTTTAAATATTTGGCTGCATTCCATGCAAGTGGATTAAAGTTACTGCAAAGTAATCTATGTTTTACTTAAAACATTAAAGTAGACAACATTTAAAGAGGACATTTCGGATTAATTTGTCTATTTGGTGCGAAGAACATATTGATATTGTTCATGTATTATGTGATCAGGGACGCAACTTTACAAAACACAATAACATGGTATTATCATCAGTGAAAATATAAAACAATTTCAGAACCTAAACTCTAATTAGCACATATATTTTACACGCGTATATGAGGAACGTACATGATAAACAACATCAATATTAGATCGCAACAGCTAAGTGACTACATTCAGGATCGTGTTGACTATGCGTGGGGATCGAACCCGGATCCCTGCGGAGACCCGGCCGACCGTCACGTGACATCCGGCAGAACTACTCGCCCACGGAGCGCAATTTTGGCTACCTGCGACAGATAAAGAAAAACAATTATATAATGTAGGTGAGCCACCCGTCATGTGTTCCCAAGACATGGCCTCTTTGTTGGGTTATCTCTATTGGATAGTTTTTCCGGTACCGTCTTGGTTTGGTGTTTAAAGATGGGGTGTATTATAACAAAACTGTAGCAGTGTTTTAACAAAATTTGTTGACAACTAATATGTGTGTAAGCATGTGTGTTAAGCAAGGTGTTGGACTGTAGTGTGTAAAATTAATTCGCTTACGCCCGATTTCTGAATTGAGTATTCCAGCTGAGAACAACTTAAGTATCGTTCTGTCTCATTAACTTGTTAAGATTTCAATGCGACAGAACGATACTTAAGTTATTCTCAGCTGGAATACTCAATTCAGAAATCGGGCGTTAGTATGGTATAGATAGTATCAGACTGCCGTCGTATAAACAAAGGATGCTGCGGCCGGCGTACACCCGCAAGTAAAGTTGGCGAATTTGGTAAATTGATGTTTAATTTGCACCAAAGTAGTCAGTCACCAAGTATTATTAATGACAATAACTACAAGGGACAGACACATAGATGTACCAATAAAAACCGTAAATAAGTTATTCGCGCTCAAAAGTGGCACTTTAAAAACAGGCTAAATGGCTCATTTGACTTTAGTCGCACGCTAGCTGCCGTCGCAATCGTTCACCTGTTTTGGCGTGTTTGTTTATCAAAAAAATTGAGAATGCCGTCGTGTGTGATGAGATTTTGCACAAACTATAGTAGAAAAACTATTAAAATGATGGAATTACTTATCATTCGTAAGTATTATAAATTTACAACGTTTCAATTATAATTTATAATAACTTAGGTGTATCGTGTGTATAGTATCTAAATTATTTTGTGTTAAACGGTCGTCTTAGTGTCATATTTCACGTCTCGGTACAGAGAAAATATGTTTATCTCTTTTTAGCGCTTGCTATGAGATGTGCTATCTCGCCTACATTTCAAATGTATTTGTTGGTGTGTTGTTTCGATACATCTCTAGTGGTGTGCGTACATCTGGCGCAATCCGTGCCACTCGTAAGCGCCAGTTTCCAAATTCAAATATATTTATTGCAAGTCACATTGTGAGATTAGGTGGTAATGAGTTGATTAGATACAAATGTGACACCCTGTAAGGGCGCAGCAACCTAAGAGGCTTAAAATTACTTAAGTATTCAATAAATTAACATGCATAAAATTAGAATTATATTGTAAAAAATTTATACAAAAAAAAAAGGAATTCAAAATTAATACAAAATAAACATCGTACATTATTAAACATTATCAGATTAAATTATTATGAAATTAAAGTTAAAATTTAGGCAGGCACCAATTAATTGTTAAAGATTGTATATTTTATTTACCATTATCATTAAAAAAGTCTGTAATTTTGTAGTAGCTCTTTTCAATAAGGAATCTCTTTAAGGATGTGATGAACATTCCGTACGTCTCTGAATTTTTGATTACATTTGGAACTGAATTATAAATCTTGATAGACATAGCGTTCCTTGTAAATAACGTATCTAACGTTTTTGAGTACATTATAGTCAGGCAGCTATATGCTACCTGTGCAGCGTGTTGGGCTGCAGTATATGTATGTATGTATATATGTTACCTGTGCAGCGTGTTGGGCTGCAGTATATGTATGTATGTATATATGTTACCTGTGCAGCGTGTTGGGCTGCAGTATATGTATGTATGTATATATGTTACCTGTGCAGCGTGTTGGGCTGCAGTATATGTATGTATGTATATATGTTACCTGTGCAGCGTGTTGGGCTGCAGTATATGTATGTATGTATATATGTTACCTGTGCAGCGTGTTGGGCTGCAGTATATGTATGTATGTATATATGTTACCTGTGCAGCGTGTTGGGCTGCAGTATATGTATGTATGTATATATGTTACCTGTGCAGCGTGTTGGGCTGCAGTATATGTATGTATGTATATATGTTACCTGTGCAGCGTGTTGGGCTGCAGTATATGTATGTATGTATATATGTTACCTGTGCAGCGTGTTGGGCTGCAGTATATGTATGTATGTATATATGTTACCTGTGCAGCGTGTTGGGCTGCAGTATATGTATGTATGTATATATGTTACCTGTGCAACGTGTTGGGCTACAGTATATATATGTATGTATATATGTTACCTGTGCAGCGTGTTGGGCTGCAGTATATGTATGTATGTATATATGTTACCTGTGCAGCGTGTTGGGCTGCAGTATATGTATGTATGTATATATGTTACCTGTGCAGCGTGTTGGGCTGCAGTATATGTATGTATGTATATATGTTACCTGTGCAGCGTGTTGGGCTGCAGTATATGTATGTATGTATATATGTTACCTGTGCAGCGTGTTGGGCTGCAGTATATGTATGTATGTATATATGTTACCTGTGCAGCGTGTTGGGCTGCAGTATATGTATGTATGTATATATGTTACCTGTGCAGCGTGTTGGGCTGCAGTATATGTATGTATGTATATATGTTACCTGTGCAGCGTGTTGGGCTGCAGTATATGTATGTATGTATATATGTTACCTGTGCAGCGTGTTGGGCTGCAGTATATGTATGTATGTATATATGTTACCTGTGCAGCGTGTTGGGCTGCAGTATATGTATGTATGTATATATGTTACCTGTGCAGCGTGTTGGGCTGCAGTATATGTATGTATGTATATATGTTACCTGTGCAGCGTGTTGGGCTGCAGTATATGTATGTATGTATATATGTTACCTGTGCAGCGTGTTGGGCTGCAGTATATGTATGTATGTATATATGTTACCTGTGCAGCGTGTTGGGCTGCAGTATATGTATGTATGTATATATGTTACCTGTGCAGCGTGTTGGGCTGCAGTATATGTATGTATGTATATATGTTACCTGTGCAGCGTGTTGGGCTGCAGTATATGTATGTATGTATATATGTTACCTGTGCAGCGTGTTGGGCTGCAGTATATGTATGTATGTATATATGTTACCTGTGCAGCGTGTTGGGCTGCAGTATATGTATGTATGTATATATGTTACCTGTGCAGCGTGTTGGGCTGCAGTATATGTATGTATGTATATATGTTACCTGTGCAGCGTGTTGGGCTGCAGTATATGTATGTATGTATATATGTTACCTGTGCAGCGTGTTGGGCTGCAGTATATGTATGTATGTATATATGTTACCTGTGCAGCGTGTTGGGCTGCAGTATATGTATGTATGTATATATGTTACCTGTGCAGCGTGTTGGGCTGCAGTATATGTATGTATGTATATATGTTACCTGTGCAGCGTGTTGGGCTGCAGTATATGTATGTATGTATATATGTTACCTGTGCAGCGTGTTGGGCTGCAGTATATGTATGTATGTATATATGTTACCTGTGCAGCGTGTTGGGCTGCAGTATATGTATGTATGTATATATGTTACCTGTGCAGCGTGTTGGGCTGCAGTATATGTATGTATGTATATATGTTACCTGTGCAGCGTGTTGGGCTGCAGTATATGTATGTATGTATATATGTTACCTGTGCAGCGTGTTGGGCTGCAGTATATGTATGTATGTATATATGTTACCTGTGCAGCGTGTTGGGCTGCAGTATATGTATGTATGTATATATGTTACCTGTGCAGCGTGTTGGGCTGCAGTATATGTATGTATGTATATATGTTACCTGTGCAGCGTGTTGGGCTGCAGTATATGTATGTATGTATATATGTTACCTGTGCAGCGTGTTGGGCTGCAGTATATGTATGTATGTATATATGTTACCTGTGCAGCGTGTTGGGCTGCAGTATATGTATGTATGTATATATGTTACCTGTGCAGCGTGTTGGGCTGCAGTATATGTATGTATGTATATATGTTACCTGTGCAGCGTGTTGGGCTGCAGTATATGTATGTATGTATATATGTTACCTGTGCAGCGTGTTGGGCTGCAGTATATGTATGTATGTATATATGTTACCTGTGCAGCGTGTTGGGCTGCAGTATATGTATGTATGTATATATGTTACCTGTGCAGCGTGTTGGGCTGCAGTATATGTATGTATGTATATATGTTACCTGTGCAGCGTGTTGGGCTGCAGTATATGTATGTATGTATATATGTTACCTGTGCAGCGTGTTGGGCTGCAGGCGCACGCGCACGGCGGCGGGGCGGCGCGGCCGGGAGCCCAGCTCCGCCGTGCCGTCGCGCCCGATGTACAGCTGCAGCCCCGAGTCTGGGGGGGGGATGCATGTTAGCGAAACAGGTGCCAATTGCATTTTGAAGGAAACTAATTCGGCGGAAAAAGTATGAAAAAGAAAGCCGAATACTATATTTTTGAACTAAATTGGCTTTCACAGCCAGTTGATGGGAACCCAAATTTTCATACGTAATTCGATAAACAAAAAAACCATCCACGTATACATTTCTAATTTTGAAATATTTTGAACTACGTAAATAAAAATTATATGGGCCCACCTTGGATATATCTATACAACCGATCAGAATAACAACTTTAAAAATCGCATAACAAATAAAAAAAATATATACATTTACACTAGTAGTATTATTGAAATCGGTCGAAAAGAGCAGATATGAAAAGACTGATGAATTATAAACGAAGCTCCAGAAGTTTCCCAGGATTTAACATAATGACGATCGGTAGTATCTGCTTACCCCAATGGGAACTAATGGCGAGTGTATTTATATGTTACAAATAAATAACT
>CAUYWD010000290.1:0-17116 GCA_963576735.1 Bedellia somnulentella | reverse complement strand
CCCAGTGTAGATCCGAAGACGGTGGAAATGAACCTGGTGCAAGCATTCGTCGACGGCATCAGAGATATCGAAGTGAGAACAGCGGTGAGACTTCAACACCACACGTCTCTCAAGGATGCCTTGGCGAACGCTCTAGAAGTTGAAGCTTGCCGCCAGGATACGCGCCAAACTCATCGACTTCGTGAGATTGCGGAAGCAAATGAGGACGTCAAGGTCATTAAAGCACCCGTCGGAAGGAGTACTGGACCGATTTGTTATGGCTGCGGGAAAAGGGGCCATTTGAGATTAAGTTGCCCGCTGAGGAAGGAAGAAAAGAGGCAGGCAGAGGCTCCTGCCGCAAAACGAGCATTAGCCAGGACCGGGGGGCAGGTGCTGGCTAGAGAGGAGAAAGCCCCGACAATGACCATCTCACAAGCCTGTAACGGGAACAGTTTGGTGATATTGGGCTGTGTCAATGATCAAGACTGTAAGATGACCCTTGATACTGGAGCGTCTAGAACGGTGATCAATCCGGCACTGGTGAAAGCAGCGAATATCAAGTATAGCAGAGATACTAAGTGTCGGCTACTCTCCGCCTCTGGCCAGCGAATACCTGTCCTTGGTGAACTCTCAGTCAGGATGATGGTTGGCGAGACGTCGTATACTCATCAAGTCATTGTGGCTGAGATAATGGATGAATGCATACTAGGACTGGACTTTATGAAGAAATATAACTGCCGGATTGACATAACGAGAGGAATTTTCAAGTGTGGCCAGGAAGAAATCTTTATACTGGGTGGTCCCGTCGGTGAAGTGACATGCTTGAAAACCATCAATATTCCTGCGCGTTCTCAGAAGTTGGTTCCGGTGATGTTACCTGTAGACAGCGAGAAGAAGAGGCATCGTTGTGTGTTGATTGAAGAGACAGGGAAGAACGGGCCAAGGAAATTTCTGACAGCAAGAACTTTGGTTACAAGCAACAAGACGGCAATAGTGAAGGTAGTCAACCTTGACCAAGAAGATGTACAGCTTAAGCGGGGTGAAGTAGTCGGTCAGTGTGAAGAAGTAGTCTGGATGAGGAGCTGTCATTCTCCAAATGGGAAAGTCAAAGTGAAAGTCGATAATTCAACTGTAACTGACTTGTTAAGTGAGATCCAGGATGACTTATCTTACTTGGAGAGGATCAAGGTTAAACAGTTGCTAGTGAAATATGCTGACATCTTCTCAAATGCAGAAGGGGACTTAGGCAGAACATCTTTAGTGCAACACAGAATTGATACAGGGGACGAAAGACCTATTAGACAGAGAGCAAGGAGAATCCCAATCGCTAAGGAGAAAGAAGTTGAAGAATTGCTCGAAGACATGAAAAAGAAGAAGGTCATTAGTCCGTCCTCCAGTCCGTGGTGTTCTCCAGTGGTTCTTGTTAAGAAGAAAGATGGAAGCACACGGTTTTGTGTTGACTACAGGCAACTGAACAACGTGACAAAGAAGGACAGCTATCCTTTGCCAAGAATAGATGACACTCTGGATACTTTGAGTGGCATGAAGTGGTTTTCAACCCTGGACTGCAAGTCAGGCTACTGGCAGGTGGAAATACATCCGACTGATAAAGAGAAGACTGCGTTTTCAACTGGAAAGGGTTTGTGGCAGTTTAACGTCATGCCTTTCGGTCTCTGCAACGCGCCAGCTACTTTTGAAAGGCTTATGGAGTGTGCGTTGGCGGGATTGGTTGGCGAGGCTTGCCTGGTGTACCTCGACGACGTGGTCATAATAGGCAAAAGCTTCCAAGACCATCTCAAGAACCTGGAACAAGTCTTTCAGAAAATTCGTGGAGCAAACCTGAAACTGAATCCGAAGAAGTGCCGGCTGTTTAGAACTTCAGTGAACTATTTAGGACACGTAATCAGCCGAGAAGGAATTCAGACGGATCCGGAAAAGGTGGAAGCTGTGCAGAAATGGCCGACGCCAAAGGACAAAACAGACGTGCGAGCTTTTCTCGGCCTTTGCTCGTACTATCGACGTTTTGTAAAAGGGTTTTCTGAGATCGCCAAACCATTGCATCGGTTGACTGAAGATAAGAAAACCTTCTCTTGGGATGATGAATGCGAGTTATCTTTCAATGAGCTGAAGAAGAGGCTTTGCGAGACACCTATCCTTGGATATCCACAGCCAGAGGGACAGTACATCGTTGACAGCGATGCTAGTAATATGGCTATTGGTGGAGTGTTATCACAGATCCAAGGTGACAAGGAAGTTGTGATCGGATATTTCAGCAAGTCTCTATCTAAAGCGGAAAGAAACTACTGCGTCACGAGAAAGGAACTTCTAGCTGTAGTGAAGACCTTACAGCATTTTTACAAGTATTTGATTGGGAGACCGTTCAAGCTTCGAACTGATCATGCTGCACTGAAATGGCTTCTCCAGTTCAAAAACCCGGAAGGACAGGTAGCTCGATGGATCGAACAGCTACAAGAGTATGACTTTTCTATCGAGCACCGTAGTGGTAAATCTCATGGCAATGCAGACGCGCTTTCACGTAGACCGTGTTCGGAAGACTGTAAACATTGTAGGAAGCAAGAGTCGAAGGAGGAGGTCGTGAAAGTGACTCGAATTTGTCCATTGGATGGATGGGAAACAGAAGCTATGCAGAAGGCCCAAGAAGAAGATGAGAACCTCAGACCCATCATGAAATGGAAGAAGGAAAAACACGATCAACCGGCTTGGAGTGAAGTAGCGTCCACAGGAGTGAGTACGAAAGCTTACTGGGCGCAATGGAACAGCCTGGTTCTGATCAATGGTCTACTGTACCGGAGGTGGGAGAAACCCAACGGTAAAGAAGAGCACCTACAATTGGTCGTGCCCAGAGCCAAGGTTAAAGATGTACTGCGGGAAACACATGACGGTGTTTCGGGCGGGCATCTTGGGGTAAATCGTACGTTGCAGAAGGTTCGTGCGAAGTTTTACTGGCTTCATTGTAGGGACGACGTACAGGACTGGTGCCGGAAATGTACAACGTGTGCCGCGGTGAAAGGTCCGCAGACCCGGAGTAGAGGGGGATTACGGTTGTACAATGTGGGAGCTCCCTGGGAGAGGATTGCCGTTGATGTGGCTGGACCGTTTCCACAATCAGAGTCCGGAAATAAATATTTCATGGTGGTGATGGATTACTTCACTAAGTGGCCTGAAGTGTTTGCCATACCCAATCAAGAAGCAATAACTGTGGCTACAAAACTGGTTGAGGAAGTGATCTGTCGATTTGGCGTGCCCCTGGAGATACACTCTGACCAGGGAAGAAATTTTGAGTCACAAGTATTTCAAGAGGTGTGCAAACTACTTGGAATGCATAAAACCAGGACGACGCCATATCATCCTCAGTCAGATGGAATGGTGGAGAGGTTCAACCAAACACTGGAGAGACAGTTGGCGAAGATGGTTGAAAAACATCAGAAGGACTGGGACAAACACATTCCATTATTTTTACTGTCTTACCGGTCAGCTGTTCACGAAAGCACGAAGGAAACACCTGCTTTCGTCAATTTCGGAAGAGAGCTACGATTGCCTGTAGATTTGTTGACAGGAGGGTCACCAGATGAGCCGCAGAGTGTAACTGAATATGTAAGCGATTTGAGGGAAAGAATGCAAGATGTACATTCCCTAGTGCGTGAAAATGGTTTACATGCTAGTGAAAAGATGAAAACCAGATATGACCGTAAAGCTAACACGCCGCGTTTCGAAGAGGGTATGCTCGTCTGGTTACACAATCCAACTCGCCAGAAAGGGAAGTCCCCTAAGTTACAAAATAGGTGGGAAGGACCGTACAAGGTGGTCACTAGAATAAACGATGTAACGTACAAAATTCAACGCCAACCTAGAGGGGCTTGGAAAATAGTTCACATCGATCGACTTGCGAAGTACCATGGAAGCAATAATACTCGGGACGAGTATTAATGTAAGGAGGGGGTAATGTTACGACATCTGTTCGCAAGTAGGAGATAGGATTTGCCACTACTAGATAACAGATGGCGTTACTAGTATTCTAATAAGTAAAGGAATTACTAGATGTTTCTCGAATATCGACTTTTCGAGAATGTGGTACTAGAACTTTCTGTAATATTCGCGTATTTGAGATTTGGCATATATAAAGAGCGACGCGTGCTACGGAGTCATTCGAGTGCGAAGAACTAAAGCGAGAACAAGCGAAATACCAGAGCGAAGAAATTAAATACGACAGTGCAGTGATATACGGATTACGGAAATAAGCTTAACGGTGTGGACAGTGTTACTATAACGGAGTAAATTAGTGTTGTTAATTAGTGCGAGTATCGATAGTTAATTATCGATAGTGTTTGTTGTGTTGTGTAAAGTGCGTTATTGGTCAATAAATATAATTACACCTTATTGCACGAAAGTGTGACTGGTATTTATCAAATTAAGAACCCGGTACGTAACACTATCTTAGTAATAGACTTCAGTGCCTATAAATTGGAGACAATTATAGCACATTTTCAAAAAACCACCCCTATGGCGTCCCTCAGGGTAGTATCTTAGGACCCAGCCTATTTTTGATTTATATTAATGAGCTATGTAATCTCCAACTTAATAACGGCACCATAGTTTCATATGCAGATGACACAGCCTTACTTTTTTCTGCAAAAACAATAGACGAAGCTTATAAATTCGCTCAATTTGGCTTTAGTATTGTGAATGACTGGCTTTTTAATAATTTTCTGTCCTTGAACACTGATAAAACTATGTATATGATTTTCGCAAGGAACACTTCTACACCATTACTCGCTAACACCCCGCTTTATGCACATCACCGCACTTGCACTAATAGCGCACCATGCCCATGCACAACTATCTCCAAAGCAATTAACATCAAATATCTTGGAATTACTCTCGACGTTACTTTAACTTTTAAGGTCCATATTAATGCACTCTGTAATAGAATTAGAAAACTTATAGTAATATTTAAAAAGTTGAGACACATATGTGACTACGCTTTAATAAAACAAATCTATCAAGCGCTTGGTCAATCCTTACTGACTTATTGCATAAAATCTTGGGGAGGTGCTGGCATACCCACTATGTTAAAACTGGAACGAGCTCAAAGAGCGCTACTTAAAGTAGCTACAGCGCGCCCTTTCTATTTCCCTACTACGAGGGCTGCTATTTATGTATCCGGAACTGGCCACTTACAGAACAATAATTTAAAAAGTAATTACATCATTTAAAAATAGAACTCTTTAGCTTTAGAATACATTTATTTTTATGTGACTGTCAATTGTTTTCACATCGTAGCGTCATTTTGAAAATTGCGTGTCTTCACCACCATGGATTTAACTCGTGAACATTTTCGTGCCATGATTTTTTACGATTTTCGGCGTGGTCTAACTCAAAAACAGTGCATCGATCAGCTTACTTCGACTTTTGGGGATGAAGCACCCTCAAAGACCACTGTGTATCACTGGTTTAGCGAGTTTAATCGTGGACGATCTAAGCTTACTGATGAAATTAAAGAAGGTCGCCCTAAAACGGTCGTTGTACCTCAAAACATCGATGCTGTCCGGGAACTAATAACTCAAGATCGTCATGTTACATATCGTGAGATAGAGGCATCTCTGGGCATTAGTATGACGAGCATACATAAGATACTTCATGAACATTTAGCTGTAAAAAAAATTTGCTCCCGTTGGATTCCGCACAACTTGAGTATTGATCAAAAACAGGCTCGTGTCGATTGGTGCAAAGAAATGTTAAAAAAATACAACCGTGGTGCGTCAAAAGCTGTTTATAATATCTACACAGGTGACGAATCTTGGATCTACGCTTACGACCCCGAAACTAAGCAGCAGTCCACGGTGTGGGTGTTCCAAGATGAGCCGAACCCAACAAAAGTTATTCGTGCAAAAAGCACATTGAAGCAAATGGTCGCTTGTTTTTTTGGTATAAATGGCCATGTAGCTACAGTGCCTTTAGAGAATCGTAAAACTGTTAATTCGGAGTGGTATACGACCATTTGTTTGCCGGAAGTCTTTGAACAAATAAGAAAGACTAACCGACAACGTAGAATCATTCTGCATCACGACAATGCTAGCTGTCACAGGTCGGCCGTCACAACTCAGTTTTTAGAAGCTCAAAAGATCGAATTGACAGGTCATCCGCCGTACAGCCCTGATTTGGCACCCAATGATTTTTATTTATTTCCAAATGTGAAGAAAAAATTACGTGGTCAACGTTTTTCGAGCCGCGAAGAGGCAGTCGATGCGTTCAAAATGCACGTTTTGGAGATACCTCAGTCTGAGTGGAAAAAGTGCTATGAAAATTGGTTTCAACGCATGCAAAAGTGTATAGATCTGAGCGGCGAATATTTTGAGAAGCAATAAAACCATATTAATTGATATATGTTTGTTTCTTTTTTTTATTCCGGATACATAAATAGCAGCCCTCGTACCGAACTATATAAACAATGCAAAGTGCTAACTGTGCGACAGCTCTTTATTCTATTCACTGTTCTAAAACAGCATGCTAGCTTATACTTCAACCCTGATACACTAAACAGGAGGCGAAAGGATATAGTATGTTTGAATACTTATAGTGCAAAATTTTCCATTACAAATAGATTCTTTATATTTTTAGGACCATACTTATATAATAAAATGGCAAATATTTAACACGGCAACTGAAATCCTTTTTAGGCAACTTTCTATTAAGTCACAAAAAAACTAACTTTGCAGTGATTAAATATTTTAGCAACTATTAAACTATACAAGCAACAAAATGCTAGGATCAAAAAACTAAAAAAACGGCTGCTACTGTAAGGTATCAAATATATCAAGCGGGATCAGTGTAAAACTGGTTAAGGTATTATAAAACCTAATGTGGCGACTAATATTTCCGAGGGGATATCATACATTCTGCACTGGCAACTATTGGATTTCATTATAAAAATACATATCTGGCAGCGATGCTCAGGTAGCTTTAAAACTGAAAATGGGTATTATAATAATGTTTTTGGATATTATATTATTTTTTGCAGATTCGTAAATTCTCGAAAAGGCGGCAAATGCGGAGCGGGGGGTTTAGCGCGTTGCTTGCCAATAGCAAGCGGCAAGTTTTTGTGACTATAATATTAAGCAAATTACATATTTTGTGTATTGAAGTAAAAATTAATAAAAATAAAATAAATTAGGTTTGGTCAAAAGTTGCTTCACCCAGCCTATTGGGCAGATGCAATTAAGTTAGAGAAGGAAAACAGAGGGGGGACGGGGGGCGAAGCCAACCACATGGGGGGAATCGCATTAAAAAACAATTAATCACCACAATTGTATTTGTGCTAGGTTAGGTTAGGGTTAGCTTGTATCTCTTAGAGCGAAAATAGGCACCCCACGAAGCGGGGTGACGTCGAAACGCTGTTACTCAAAGTAGGTAGGTTCATTTAAAAGAGGGAAGGTTAATAAAATAGACCAAGAAAAGTTTTATAGCATGTCACAATTTGGTTAATTTAGATCCCAACAATTGTAGCCAAAAGTATTTTTTTAAGATCTTGTTTGTATTTATTTCAGACCCCATTTCAGAATTTATGAAAGCCTATTTTAACTTTTTTATCCGCCAATAATTTGTCGCCTTAGAAGAAATTCAATTGCCACAAAAGAAAATCACTGCCAGATAAAATTTAAATAAAACCTCATAACTCATTAAAAAACCGCCGCTCTCTAGTTAAGATGCTACTACTACTATATTAGTCGCCAAAGTAGATTATTTACTATCCATTTTCAGTTTTTTTACGACCCGGAATGGTATCAATTTGTCGCCGCGTTAAATACATGCCTAATAAAATTAATAGATTACTAGTATTATATAACTTAAACAACTTTGAATGCAAGAAAAAACTTCAATCGTGGCTATTAAATCTTACATACACGGAATCAGAGGAATTGCTTAATATAATAAGTTAATATAAGATAATTTAATGTTTTTTGACATGAATTCCTCATGTGGGGATTATTACTCATAAATAAAAGATGTTATTAAAGGAAAGAAAAATTTCGACACTGGCGGGGTTCGAACCCCGCCAGTGTCGAAATTTTTCTTTCCTTTAATAACATCTTTTATTTATGATTAATATAAGATGTTTTTATTTTTTTTATCATAATAATACAATTAGTTAGATACAATCGAGTCTGATAATAATTTATACACTACTTACCAATACCATTATATGAAAACTGATAGTTTAAGCCTTTTTTGTTTATTGTTGCCTGAAATACAGGTAAATTACCTAGCTCAGGAACAGGAAAATGTTATATTTTGTACTTTAAATAACTTACTAGGTTAAGACGAATATTATGTACTTTTGAAAACTGAATAAAATTTTTTTTTTTATTATTTTTTTTATTTTTAATACGGTGTAGTGTCGGTTTATAATAGCACTACCCCATTTCTTCCCGTGGGTGTTTGTCAGAGGCGACTAAGGGTATTGGGGCTTTTAAGTGATTTTTGGGCGATGCTGTTGGAGACACATCACCAAAAACCTTTAATTTACCATCTTTTCCCCATTCAACTTCCAATAGTGGCTGAGCAATTTCTTATTCTGAATCTTTGGCTTTCCCTTGTAGGGATTCATAGCCGTGAGTATATGTATGTATGTCTAAGAGAATAGGATTTTTAGAATTGCGTGAGATCCTTTTAATTTTCAATCATCACTGACAGAAAATACAAAATGGTGGTCAAAAATTTCAGTATTAAAGTAAGGTCCCTACTTAATTCAACGGACCTAAAATTTATTTCTATGACAGTGAAACCATTTTTCGCCCACAGATGGATGAAGAAACGATGGGTGAAGATCCAATACTCCTGAGTTGCGAGCGGGGGGAGGGGAAGGTCCGTCCTGATTGGGTGTGGAGCTGTCATAGTGAGAAACGATTGGTGGAGCGGGTGGGGTATACCACGTGACTTGTGATGTAATAAACTGTACAGTGCTGATGTGTTGTTTTATTTTACTTTATTGGGAAAGCAGTTTAAAACACTTCTTGTTGCTCGTTGCTCAACGGAAACTAGTAGAATAAGTTTTACCGCTGACTCACAGTTCATTATGCAGATGAAGACTAGTTTGCACTCGGTCAGAGACAGTGCTGTGTAGTGTCGGCTTAAAATGTCACTAACCCTCTCTACCCACGGGTTTCGTAAGAAGCAAAGGGTGTGGGGCTTTTTAAGTTGTTTTTGGACGATGCGGATGGAAACCCATCACCATAGATACTTTATTTATATCATCTTCCATATCAACTTCCAAATGTGGCTAAAGATTTTCTAGCTCTGAAGCTCTGGCTACCTCTTTTTGGGATTTAAGGCCGTGAGTTTATGTATGTTTGTCAAATAAGTTTTATCGCTGACTCACAGTTCATTATGCAAATGAAGACTATTTTACCCTTGGTCAGATATATTGTAATTCTATTCGCATATCTTTGATCTGAGTTACAATATACCATAATTTAATGTTTTTTGACATGAATTCCTCATGTGGGGATTATTATTCATAAATAAAAGATGTTATTAAAGGAAAGAAAAATTTCGACTCTGGCGGGGCTCGAACCCGCGACCTTCGGGTATACGCCCCCGTCGCTCTGCCAGCTGAGCTACAGTGTCAGTTGGCATCCAGCGCGAAATTTCTCTATCCTTTGTTTCTTTTTTTACACGTTCAAGTAGTGTTTGCGTTTCCTACCTCCGAATTTTAACTAATTCGGACCAGTGTCGAAATTTTTCTTTCCTTTAATAACATCTTTTATTTATGTACAATATACCAGTTGATTTTGGCTCGCATCTCCTTCGATACTGTGTGGTGTGTGATTTATCATGGTGAGGGAAAACAACGTGAGAATACCCGCATTGTACAGTTGCACTTAGTAATGTGTAAGTGTACATACATAAATATACTCACGGCCACAAATCCCAAAAAGGGGAAGCCAGAGCTTTTGAGCTAGAAAATCCTCAGCCACATCTGGAAGTTGATAGGGAACAAGATATGCCGTTCGTGATGGGTCTCCAACCGCATCGCCCTAAACCTACTTATAAAAGTCCCATACCCTAAGTCGCCGCTTACGACACCCGTGCGAAGAAAGGAGTAGGGACATTCTAAGCCGGCACTACATTGCATAAGTGTATTGGTACAAGACATCGATAGGTCTGCCCAATATCACATGAGTGCACTGTGGAAGCAATACGTATCGTCCGCAATGAACGACACAATGTAGATTTCGATTGTATAGTCAACCAAAAAAAATGAAACTATTTTTTAATTCGGTAGTTTAAGACGAGATTGCGCAGTGTTTGCGTTCGGAAGTTTACGCAACTGCCCCTGCCCTTTTTTCACTATGGTTTCTGTAAGATCTCTTTGAATATCTTACAGAGCATCCTACTCGCATTCAACAACCGATGATATATCAGCTATTTGGCTCTCTTCCGCTACTATACTATAATCTATCCACCGAAACAAGTTAGTACGGGAGCAAGCAGATCGTACGTGATTGGTTGAAGATAAGAGAAAAAGGATACATACGTCTAAGCAGTACCGAGCCAGCCTTATGGATGCATCTTTTCATTTCTAAGCGATTGCTCACACCCACTGACCGATAGTGACTATCTAATGCTAAAGTCCCGAAGTTTTGGGTTCGATCCCCAGGGATAGACCCACAGATTTAATTTGCAAGTTTTGACTGCTTTTGGAAGGTAGTTAGAGGCTTGAATCACCTGATTATCTGGAAATTAAGATGATTTCGTGCTTCGGTGGGCACGTTAAGTCGTCGGCCCCGCCTACAATCGCGGTGGTAATCGCCAGTCTGCCAACCCACACTAGGCCAGCGTGGTGGATTAAACCTAATCACCCTACATAAGGTAAGCTAGTAGGTAGGCGAGCCCTTTGGGGATGTATATGGGCTGTGAGAGGATCGAGTAAGAGCCATTATCTCTCAAAATTATATACGCTTGTAGATATCCTAATCGGCTAACCCAATATATATCTTTTTTATATTAATTTCTTTATAAACTAACAATACGTATTGGCATTATATATTTATATTGGTAACAATAATTGCGAGGGGCATGTAAACAGAAGTTAGATACTCTTTTCTCATTTAATTGACACTGGCAAGCTATACACCATCTTATAGGCTGGTTTTTTATTGACATATTTGAATGTAGAACACGCTTCTTTATTTATTTTTAATTTGAATGAACATCATTTTCCGAGAATCTGGCGGGAATTCACTTGCAACAATGGAGCTCAGTCGACGTGATTTTTAATGACTTTAAAGAAGGTTTAAAGCCTCAAGAATGTATTTAACTTTTGACTTCTACTTTTGGTGAGTCCGCTTGTTCCCGAGCACCAGTATTCCATTGGTTTGCTGAATTTAAAAGAGGACGGGGATGTCTCGAAGACGAAGCGAAGACAGGAAAGCCGCCAACCGCGGTCACGCAAGAAAACGTACGTGCAGTCGAAAAACTTATTCGCGAAAACCGATGAATTACATATGTAGAGCTAGAGCGAGAACTAGGAATTGGATCAGCAGCAATGCAAACCATTATTCACGACCACCTTTCTCTCCGTAAACGTTGTTCGAGATGGGTGCCGCACAAACTTACCGATGAGCAGAAAGACCGTCGGGTGGATTGGTGCCTATTCATGATAGATAAATTCAACGGAGGCAAGAAAAAAAACGTATATGATATACTGACTGGTGACGAAACATGGCTATATAACTATGATTCCGAATCAAAGCGGCAGTCGACTGAATGGTGCTTTGAAGACGAGCCATCTCCAACGAAATGTCGCCGTGCACGAAGCACACAGAAACAAACGCCTCGTTTTTCTGCAAAACGAGTCATATTGCTACTGTTGTGCTAGAGAATAAAAGAACGGTGAACTCCGAATGGTGTGTGCCCGTTTGTGCTCCAACAGTAATATCAGCTTGGTGTGGCAAGCGACCGAAGTCAGGAATTCGGCACCTTCTCTGGCACCACGACAATGCGGCGCCGCACACGTCTGCCAGAACACTAGACTTTTTCAACACGTAAAAAACCGGCCAAGTGCGAGTCGGATCGCGCACTAAGGGTTCCGTACTATCATATATATAGAAAATCCCGTTTGTGTGAAAATCATAGGAGCCAAATTAGGTAAGTAATTTGATTTATGACGTTTAAAAATAGAACTACGGGCTAGATCTCATTCAAACCAATTTTCGTTAGTAGTTTGTATAGTAATACACATCATATATTTTTTTCAGTATTATCATGCCCATATTTTAGAAGTTACGGGGGGGGGACACACATTTTAGCACTTTGAAAAAGTCTCTCGCGCAAACTATTCAGTTTTGAAAAAAGTGATATAAGAAACCTCAACATCATTTTCAAATACCTTTTGATAGATACCCCACACGTATAGGTTTGATGAAAAAAAAAATTTTGAGTTTCAGTTCTATGTATGGGGAACCCTAAAAATTTTGGTTTTTTTTTTCAGATTTTATTTTAAAATCTTAATGCGGTTTACAGAATACATCTACCTACCAATTTCCAATAATGTAGTTCTTATAGTTTCGGAATAAACTGGCTGTGACATACGGACGGACGGACGGACGGACAGACAGACAGACATGACGAATCTATAAGGGTCCCGTTTTTGCCATTTGGCTACGGAACCCTAAAAAGGGGTCCATTCTCCCTCACCCGCCATGTTCCCCTGACCTAGCGCCTTGTGATTTTTACTTGTTTCCAAAAATCAAAGAAAAACTAAAGGGGAAGAGGTTCGAAAGCAATGAAGATGCGCTGGTTGACTATAATTCGAGATTTCTGAAGTAACTAAAGAAGAGTGGTCACAGTTATTTTCTAAATGGTTCAGACGTATGGAAAAGTGTATACGTGCTCAGGGTGAATACTTTGAAAAGATCGATACTTGTAATAAAGAATAAATTTTATAATTTTTGAGTACTCATTTTCTTTCACTCATACAGATTTTCTTTTGGCATGCCCCTCGTAGTAACAATTCAATCTTTCTATCGTAGCCTAGAATCTTAATAATTGAATACTAATACTTCAGAAAAATCAGCAATTGCCTTTAAGAACATACATGAGATATTTTCTCAATGGAAGGTCAGCAATAATCTTAAGAATCGTGATGTTACACGATTCTTAAGTTGTTTTTTCTTGCCATACTCTGTCTCATTAGTGTAGTGTAGATGCTAGGTAGAATATTGTGTATATTAAATGAAACTTGCCATGTAGTGCCGGCTTAGAATGTCACTACCCCTTTCTACCCAAGGGTGTCGTAAGAGGCGACTAAGGGTATGAGGCTTTTTAGGTGGTTTTTGGGCGATGCGGTTGGAAACACATCACCAATGCTAGTTTATTTCTACCATCTTGTCCTCTATAAACTTCCAAATGTGGCTGAGGAGTTTCTGGCTCTGAAGCTCTGGCTAAACAATTTTGGGTTTTATGGCCGTGAGTATATGTATATATGTATGTATTAAATGAAACAAGCATGTTGAAAATATTAAATACATATGTTTATTGGGACGTGAGGAGGGTCAGTTTTTCGTTGAGCTGCAATTGGGTCTTGATCAACTGTGAGAGGGTCACCACCTGGAAAGAACAACATATGTTATATTTCATCGCTTTAATAATAAATCAATGAAGTTTTTTTTCTATATAACTCAGATGGAAAGTTCCAGTGCCAGTTCCAGTTTTTCTTACTGCTATTAAAAATAGTCAAAACAAATAGTTTTGTTCAAATAACTACATAATATATTAAATAGTTAGTTTTGGTCTCGTGCTAATTGTTGATGATAGAATATAGGATATCCGAATACCATTAATTTTCCACCATTAGTTTTAATTGGCATTTATTTCCACCCATGCTAGTAATCGCCTTATTTTGGCTTATCTTAGGGGGCTATTCACATTACAAATTAGTTAAGTTTACTGTTAAAATTACTAAGTTAAGAGTGATTGCTTACCAAATGTAACTGATAATTGTACATTTTATTTAAAATTTAACTTCAGTTTAACGCCGTGTAGTGTCGGCTTAGAATAGCACTACCCCGTTTCTACCGATGGGTGTACGTAAGAGGCGACTAACGGTATTGGGGCTTTTAAGGGATTTTTTGGGGATGCGGTTGGAGACCTATCACCAACAACTTTTACTTTATCATCTTTTCCCCACTCAGATTTCCAAAAGTGGCTGAGGAATTTCTAATTCCTTAGCTCTGGCTACCCCTTCTAGGGATTTATAGCCGTGAGTATATGTATGTATGTTATAGTATCTTGTATGAACACTAGCTAGTGTATCGTATCGCGGTATAACAGTGCCTCGTGTAAAACTCACCATCAACAGATCCTTAACGGAGTTGTTAAGCGCGTCCGGGGCGTCCTTCCCCTGCAGCGCGGGCGCGGTGCTGGCCACGGCGAGCAGGTCGTGGCCCACGGCGGCGCGCGGCAGGTCGCGGCCCGCCACCACGCGCTCCACGTAGCCCAGCACCAGCTCCAGCGACGACGACAGCGAGCCCGCCGCCGCGCTCACCTGCCCCCAACATTATGACAATCATTCATTTTATGAAACATTACAGGACATATGAGAGACAAAATGTAATAATAACAATGACAGTTTATCAATTTGTCGGCGTTAGGATACCGCCAACAAGAGCTGGTGGCTCCCGCCAGGCCGGCAGTACTAGTCCTAGGACTAGAACTAGACCAGCCTGGATGAGGCAGATTGAAAGCCGTATCACAAGGGCCAAGGTCCTTATCGGCAAACTGACAAGCTTCAGATCAGGCAACAATAGGCCGAGGGTGGTGCGCTTCGTCAAGAAGGCATTCCCCAGTGAAAATGTCTTTGACAACTCGCCGGAGTTTGCCTGTAGACTAGTGGATCGATGATCTGAAGCAGAATATCGCTGCTTAGGGTAAGCTAATTAAGCGATATTCTTAACGGATAAAGAGGTACCAGCAGAATCGTATCTTCATGAGTAACCAGAAGAAGTTTTACATAACTTTGGAGGGTCCGAACATGGTTTCGACGGGTCTGCGACCAGAAAAAGCCGATGTCGTTGCCTTTTGGCGTGGGCTTTGGTCTTTGGTCGCTGCCTGTTGATCACGAATAGGGCCGATGGTTCGAGGCGGTCGAGGGAGCGTGCGAATCCGTAGCGCCTATGAACTCCGTCAACATATCCGAGAAAGATGTGGTCGCTGCGATCCCGAACTCCTTAACTACTGGGGTCACTCATTTAGCTCCAAAGAACAAAATTGATAAGTTCGACACTTCCTCGGGCAGTATATGGGGTGCTGGAGAACGATCCTGAGTTTAGACGGTCAGCGGATGACGGACGCGGATGAGTAAATTGATATAAGGCGAGAGATTTTCCAGGGCGATTGCCTGAGTCCAGTTTGGTTTTGCATGGTCATGAATCCTCTAAGCACACTCTTGGAGAATTCGGGGACAGGCTTTCAGTTTCGGAGAGGCGGACCACGCTTGCCTCATCTCCTTTATATGGATGACCTGAAGCTTTACGCCCCCACAGCTGACAGATTGGCGGCGCTACTGACGATCACTAATGATTTCAGTGGTTCCGTCAAGATAGAGCTCGGGGTCGATAAGTGTGCGGTCATTCATGTCGAGAAGGGGCATGTCGTGCACTCTGATGGTGTCGATGTCGGCACCAATCATTTGAGGGCACTTTCCGAGGCTGAAACATACCGATATTTGGGCATGTCAAAGACCATTGGTGTGAAGGTGGCAGACGTGAAACAGGGTGTTCGCAAGGAGTTTTATGAGCGCCTGAAAAGTGTGCTTAATAGCTACTTGTTTATTTATTTATTTATTTGGCACACAAACAGTATTATGACATAGCATTGGTATACAAAATTTAAAAAATAATACAAATTCGGACATAATACCAAAAAACTGTGTACACAGCATGATATTAAATAATCAGTTGAGATGACAACTTAAAAAATATATTAGTATACTTATTTTTTTTTTTTTTTTTATTATTATTTCGGAAAACATTTTTGTTTCTCGCCTCTCCCATGGCCGAAAATGAAAATATAAATTTTAAATGGGAGAGGCGGTACTCCCCGACAAAAGCACAGTCGGTCGGGGTCAGGGAGTCAGGTTCAAGAACCGACGGACGATCCGAGCCGTATCGAGCAGCACCGCTTTCTGCATTTGTGCTGGAACCGACACGCCACAGAAATCCAACCGCCTCAAGTTGGTCGCGAGACTGGTTGGAATTAACCCGTTCGCGGACAAAACAATTGGGATTATTTCTGTCGAAGTCACACCCCACATGTCGGTGATCTCGTGAGCCAGATCGAGATATTTCCGACGCTTCTCGGTTTCGGCTTTTACGAGACCCTCGTCATGAGGGATAGTGACATCCACTAGAAACACCCTCGACTGCGACCGATCCCATACCACGATATCAGGCCTATTCGCTAGAATAGTCCTGTCCGTGATAACAGATCGGTCCCAATAGATTTTGGCACGGTCGTTTTCTAGGATTGGCTCCGGCAGATACTTGTAATACGGCAGCCTCTGTTGCAAGGGTCCGTATTTTAGAGCGAGCTCCTGATGCAGGATTTTGGCTGCTTGGTTGTGCCTGTGCAAGTACTCAGTGTTAGCAAGAGCCGAACAACCGGAAATAACATGCCTAAGTGACTCTCCGGGACGGCCACATGCTCGACAGATGTCTGTGGTATCGTCCTTTAGGATGTATTTCCGATAGTTCCGCGTCTTGATAACCGGGTCCTGTATTGCACAGACAAAACCTTCGGTTTCCCCAAAGAGGTCCCCGAAACGCAGCCAATGCAGGGAGGCTTTACGGTCCACGAAAGGTTCGTGAAGTACCTTGTAAAACCTCCCGTGCAGCTCCTTCTCTTTCCATACGGACTCCCGATCAGAGGTGCTAAGTACCTCCGGGTTTCGCCAATCCTGTGAGGCCAACGATAAGGGAGTCAGTCCTTTATCACTAGCGACCACCTCTCCCCGAATACTATCATCCGTCATCGTCAAAAAATAGTTTCTGAGGTTGCATACCTCGCGGTTGTGCATGGTTTTGGCACTCAAGAGGCCTCGACCACCACACTTCCGCGG
>CAUYWD010000289.1:0-52316 GCA_963576735.1 Bedellia somnulentella | reverse complement strand
AAATTTGTAGCATAGCATATATATATAACATACAATATTCAAGAGTTTTTTTTTTTCCATAAGTCATAGATTTACACTGAGATTTATGTCTATATCTTTTGGAATCTGTGTTCAATTTGCAAACAGTTCAACACCCAAAGAGTTGTCTTTAGTTCTCACCGATAAATAATTATATACGCAAACAATTCCATTTGCTCGAAATCTTGTTGTGGAAACTGCGCCTTATACGTAAGTAACGTATTTACTAAACCACTCTACGTTAATTAGTTAACTTTTTTGAAACATCGAACTGGAATAACAAGCTAGAAAAGTAGGTAAAGTATTTATATAAGCATAAAAATATCATAATATATTGCTGTGTAGTGTCGGCTTAGAATAGCACTACCCCATTTCTTCCGGTGGGTGTACGTAAGAGGCGACTAACGGTATTGGGGCTTTTTAAGGGATTTTTGGGCGATGCGGTTGGAGACCCATCACCAACAACATATCAATTTTCTGTGTGTAAATAGGAGAAAACAAATTTTCTCCTATTTATAATTTAAATTATTAATAAAATTTCTCCTGTAATAATAGACATAAATCTCAGTGTAAATCTATGACTTATGGAAAAAAAAAAAACTCTTGAATATTGTATGTTATATATATATGCTATGCTACAAATTTCCATAAAGCATATTCCTTAATAAAAATGTAAAGGTACACAATTTGCTCAAACATTTTATTCTTTGAACGTCCAAAGAAATTGCAGTTGTACTTCTATTTATGTATGTTATATTGCAATATCTGAGAATGTATTTTCCAGTCTACCTTCCCTCTACTACTGAGCTATCGACGGTGTACAACCTTCACACTCGTATTTAAACTAAGCATATATATCATTGTACTTCACAAGTTTCATCCATAAAACTTTAATATTCATCCTTCCTTAAGGGTGATAAGATATGTGAACACTAACAAAATGACGCATTCATTATTTACTATCCAATTTTCCAAGGGTCTCAATTGGCAACTCAGGGGTCTAGTATTAATATGATTCACATAGTGATCGTAGAAGTTTTCCAATTTTGCTGTGAATAAAATATGGAACAAGTTAATGAATGTAATACAGTTTTCACGCCCTTCTCGATATTGTTGGGCACGCCCGAGCAGCTAATATAGTTAATAACAAGTTAGTGTTGGTGGAAGGTTAGTGGACACTAAGTTTTATGACTACACCTTCTATTTAACCAAAATCCTGCGATTTCTCAAAATATAAAGAAAAGTTTTATATCCAAAGAAGTTCATAAACGCCATTTATTTTTATTTTTTTAAATATTTAAATATTAATATTACGCATTTGCATAATATTTTGAAATATTTCACGAGGTACAATTTTATTAAAGCAATATTCATTTTCTTTTCACTTGAGTAATGGTCATGTATTTTATTAGCCTACAAATACAGGAATACCCATTCTTTTTGAACTATTTACATTTACGCTATACGGTTTCATTTCGTTAAGATCCCTTTTAACGTGGTCTTGTTATGTTTAAATTATAATAATTATATGTATTAATTGGACCTAGTTACACAGAAAGGACTCAACCCACACTTTTGGCGAAATTGAGTTAAGTATGCCATCGTACTTAGGAGGGTCGAATCTATCATATAGTAAAAACCCTATTTTCAAAATGTACACGGAAACAGGTTTTTTTTGATACCCCGACTCAACCCTCAGTATGAAGGGCACATAAAAAGTTTTCGCTAAATAGACCCAGATCACTTGAAATGTTTCTGATAAATACATTTAACGAAATCATCCTCTACATTGAAAACCCAGAAATGACTCAAACAGTTTGGATCCTTTCTGAGAAATATTTTTGATCGGCAAAAAGATTTAAACAAATCACTGAAAGGACTCAGACAGATTGGCTCGTTTCTGTGTAACCAACAAGTTACTGAGACAAGCCAAATTTGTGTTTATCAGAAACGACTAAAAATACATGGGACATTTCAGAGAAGCAGTTTTACTCTAAGAGATTACGTTATTAAAATAATCTAAATCGACTCAGGTAGGCTGAATCGTTTTTACGGAATATAATTTGATGATCTATACCAATTACTTTTTTAACTTAAATGACTTAGAGGTTTTGTGGTTAGTATAAAACTAATTAATATTTCCCATTTTTATAGATTTTAACAATTAAGTTGAAGTACATATTAACGGTACCTACCCATATGTTATTGCAGTGTCTTATTGAAAAATTTCTTGTTTCTTTAAAAGAACTTCGTTTATTTTTACGAAACCTTTATTTTTACCATCTTTTCCCCACTTAACTTCCAAAAGTGGCTGAGGAATTTATAATTCCGCAGCTCTGGTTACCCCTTCTAGGGAAATATAGCCGTGAGTATATGTATGTATGTAACTTCGTCTTAATCTCAATAAGATTAATAATTCGGAGGAAGAAACAGCAGAACAGTGTTTAATTCAAACTCATTCTGCTATGGTGCATGACAACCCGAGTAGAGCTGATAGAACCCCAGAAGTTTGTCCGTCCTGTAAGTCATCGATACCAAGAAAGGACAATTCAAACACTCCGGTAAGAGGTGGTGCATATAGTCTAAACGAGACTTTTACTCCAGTAGTAAGCAATGTAAATATACTAAGAGGAGCACGCGGGACCTGTTCTACCCCAAGCGCCGACTACAGCGATCTTTTATTCGAACTTAAGGCCATGAGAGAAGAAATAACTAACATGAACAATAAACTCTCAATTTTCAACGATGCATTGCGTCGTCTCGATACATACGAACGAACACTGGAAGACAAGGACAAAGAAATCCTAAGCTTAAGGACCCATGTGGAACAACTGCAATTAGAAGTTGACAATCAAGCTCAAGAGACCACCCGTAAGGAAATTGAAATCATAGGGATACCAGAATCCACTAATGAAAATTTATTCCAACTTACGAGTCTTACACTAAAAAAGGCTGGCTTTGGTCTTAAGGAAGAAGATCTTGACGACATTTACCGTGTCGGAGCACTTCGTCGCTCTTCGGACAAACTTAAAAACCAATCAAGGCCTATTGTGTTGCGCCTTCTTCGGAGGAGAACTCGTGATCAAATTCTGAAGGAAGTTAAAGTAAGAAAACCCCTATCTAGTGACGAAATAGTACCAGGTCCTTCAAGAAGAATTTTTGTCAACGAAAGACTGACAAGAAAAAAACGACAGCTTTTTCATGAAGCACGTACCAGATCCCGGCAGTATGGATTTCGTTACTGTTGGACTAGTGGCGGCAACATATTCGTGCGAAAAGCTGATAAAGGCCCTGCAATACAAGTTAATTCAGAATCGGAGCTTAATCATCGTGTCGGACCATTTGTTCCCCCCACCAACAATGCAGTTGAACCTCAAGACGCCTAGTTTTCCTTTGCTAACGGTAAGGCCTGTATCGCTTGCGTTAAACCCTGCAAAGCACTCTATGTATTTGCATATATCTTCAATCTATAGTATATTTATTATATATTTCATATATTTTATTACAATATATCCATTTTATTATTATATGTTATTTCAGAAACGACTTGACTTCATAATCATTTATCAAATAAAAAATACTTTATTTTTTTCAATTTGTAATTATTTTAATTTTATAAACAATTTCAATAATCTGTATTTAATAACTATAAGATTCTCACAGCGTTACCGATCTATAAGACATGCTAACTTAATGGCACATCGCCATCGTCTTGAAATAATTAAATTAGACTATGGATAATAATTTATATTTATTTGATGAATTAGATAATACATTTAAGGTAAACTGCATATCCATTAATTCGGTTGACCGCTGTGAATCCTATTTCACTAAAAGTCATTTTACATTTTTAACATATAACATACGTAGTATCTCATGTAACTTTGATCAATTCCTGGTGACACTGCGAAGGACTGGAATTTCATTCGACGCTTTGATTCTTACAGAATGTTGGCTTAAAGATGACTCAATCATTCCTATAATGGATGGATACTTGTCTTTTCATACAAAGGCATATTTGAATAAATCTGGTGGTGTGGTTATTTACATAAAATCTTGTTGGGATGCAGTAGTTGCGGAACCCTCTATTGTAGAAGCGAATTGTTTATCTGTCAACATATCCGGCATCTTGACTTTAATTGGAATATACAGATCCCCATCGTTCAGAAATCTAGACCCTTTTCTACAATCATTGGATAATCTGTTAGAATCACTAAAAGAAAAACAACAAATTGTGCTTGCTGGTGATTTGAACATAAATATCATTGCCTCAGAGAATTTAAATAGTGAGGAATACCTTGATCTTCTAGCTCATCATGGTTTACAGCAAATAGTTAACAAACCAACTAGACTGACGTCTTGCTTAGATCATATATTTGTAAGACCTTATTGTCAACATATTTCCTTAGTCTGTGAGAATTCGTCTTCAGACCATGACATAGTCATGGCCGTCATACATACATCATCACTAAAGCGGGTCAAACCATCTAGAATAGTAAAAATAATAGACCACGATAAAGTGCAAGTCGAATTAGCATCAACTAACTGGTCCACAGTGCTCGAGGCTTCTACTGTCTCATCAGCAGCAAAAATATTCTCACAAATTATATCATCAGTTATAATGAAAAATACAAAAGAAAAACGAATCAGCCGCTCAAAACATAATATTCAACCCTGGATAACACCTGGCTTAATCAGGTGCATGAAGCATCGTGACGCCTTACACAATAAAGCTAGGAAAAATGACGCAAACCTCAATACTATCCTAATTTATAAGCGATATAGGAACTTTCTGACAACTTTGTTACATAAACTTAAAAACAATTATCTGCAGTCAGAAATAGAGGATAGTAAAGATGACCCTAAAAGATTGTGGAAAATAATAAAGAAAGTATGCCACGATAATCCCAAAAAATCGACAAATACGCGCCTTCTATCCACAAACAGCAGTGAATCAGTTAACAGGTGCAATGACTACTACGCTAACATAGGTAGTGATCTGGCTGATTGTATACTGAAAGATCTGAAAACATCACAACAATCACTCGCCTCAAAAGTCAAAGATGTGAAAGGTCCATGTGGTAGTTTCTTTATGCAGCCAACAGATCCGATAGAGGTTAATACTATCATAACAAATTTAAAAGCTTCTAATGCTTTGGGTACAGACGCTATATATGTAATAATTTAATGAAAAGTATTAAAAATGAAGTACAGGTTCCATTAGTACATATATTTAATCTAAGTCTAGAATTGGGAGAATTCCCGGAAGAATGGAAAACGGCAGTAGTTATACCTGTACACAAAAGTGGCCCAAAACATGACCCATCAAATTATAGACCAATATCCTTATTGCCGTCAGTTTCAAAAGTACTCGAGAAAATTGTAAACACACGCTTGTACAAATTTCTTGAAGAGAATGATGTTCTATTTGACAGGCAGTTTGGATTTCGCAAAAACAGATCGACAGAGGAGGCGGTGGGATCACTTGTCAATACAGCTACCTCTTTGTTGGATGATGGAAAGCGTTGCCTAGGAGTTTTTCTCGATTTGAAAAAGGCTTTTGACACAGTTTCAATCCCAATATTGTTGAGAAAACTGGAACGGTACGGTATTAGAGGCACAGCTTTAAATTGGTTTATTTCGTACCTTACTGAGCGTAAACAATGTGTCAGGATCGGCGATTATATTATTATAAATATTTTATTATTATGTATCTTTAACATTATAAAAAAAAAAAAACATTTCATACACACATATATATTTAAATATATATATATATATATATATATAATATCATTATTTAGTTTATTATGTATATGTCTAATCTATAATCTTAATTACCATAAATGGTATATCATAGTTAAATGTAATCGCTTCGCTTCCGCAATACTATCGCTTGCAGTGTAAAACTCACCTGGGACCTCGCGATACAGGTTTTGCCTAGTGCGAGGACCGTTAGTTAACTTTATGAAGCATTGTTCCTACCCTCGAATAAAAATAATTTAATTTAGTAATGTGAATATAATTTTATAATAATTTAATAATGTGATTGTAATTTAATGCTTTTTGTTAATTATGTCAGAACAATAAAGAATAAAGAAAGTGCGACAAAAGAGCCCTGTCATCATCAGAAACTCAATTTTCAACGATGAAACAGTTGATGAAATAATTTCAGTATGTGAAGGCACTAATATTGTGTCAAGAAACGATGGCGCACCGGAAACTCTGAATCCTGAAACTGACACTGTGGCTCCCGTTCTTGAAAGCATAGACGCACCGGGAACTATAAGCCATCCCAAACGTGGACGCAAGAGAACACACGCAGAACATTATATTGCTGAAAGGAAGAGTAGAAAATACATGAACCTACCATATTATGTCAATAATAAACTTGTAGGACCCAAAAAAATATTCCACGATTATTCGTGCAACTGCAACCGGAAATATTTTTCACGTATTTCAAAAGATAAACGGGAACAAGAGTTTCAAAATTTTATAACATTGAGGTCATACAAAGCTCAGCTATTGTACAATTTAAATAATGTCAAAGAATCGGAAAAAGTTCGAGCAACCAAAACCAAGTCCGGCAAGAAAAAACCCAGACAATACAGGAGAAATTATTATATTTGCAAGACAATTGTTTGTAAAGACATGTTTTTGAAAACTTTGCAAATTTCATCTAAAAAAGTTGGCATAGCTTTGGCCAAGAAACGATCAAATGACACTTACAAAGACAAGAGGGGTCAAAAACAACGCGGTTGGAACAAGACATCTAAACAACATATAGAATTTGCGAAAAATGACATTAATTTCCTCCCGAAATACGAATCCCACTACAGAAGAGAGAGAAACAGTGGCACACAATACTTAAAACTGGGTATGACAATACAAAAAATATATGAGATCTACATTGAAGAGTTTCAAGAGGTATTCGGCAACGAAAATAAATATCTCTCGTTTTCTAAACTGAAACGCATATTTTATATGTATTTCAATCTCCGCTGCAAGTCCTTGAAAAAAGATACCTGCAAAAAATGTGATTTATTAGACCTGCAGATTAAAGAGTGCTACGATCCTGAAGAAAGAGAATTATTGATTCAGCAAAGAGATGTTCATCAAAAAAGAGAGGAAGATCTTCGTAATGAAATGTCTCAAGACTTGGCGCGTGCTAAAACCGATCCCAGCTTTGAATGTGTGACATAAAAACCCTACCTTTGCCACGTATACCTACGAATATAGTATTTTATAAGCGGCAGTCATGGGTTTACAATGCTGAAATAAACGTTGGCTCTACCGATCAAGGATGGTGCAATGTTTGGGTTGAAGGTGAAGCCGGTAGAGGAGCCCAAGAAGTTGGTTCGTGTCTTATAAATTTCATCAAAAGCAATTTGAAGAATGGCGTAGAAGCTCTTGTCCTATGGAGCGATTGTTGTGGGGGACAAAACAGAAACATAAAAATTGTCCTGATGTTAAAATGCATTCTTAACAGCCATCCAACACTTAAAACAATAACTTTTAAGTACTTAGAGACCGGCCATTCATTCTTGCCAAATGATACTAATTTCAGCAAGATTGAATGTGCGCTAAAACATCACCAGCGGATTAACACCGTTGAAGAATACATGAAAATAATGAAAATCTCCAAAAAGAAAAACCCCCTTCAAGTCACTAGAATGAAAACACAAGATTTTTTAAGTACAACAAAAATGGAGAAAAAAATTGTTAGCCGCAAAATATGTGCAAATAAAAGAAAAGTAAATTGGCTTAAAACTAAACAGATTCTATTGAAAAAAGAAAATCAATACAAAATAACTATGAGGTCGGAGAGTGGGGATATTCAAACGCTGGATTTTGTCAAAAAGACAGAAAGGTGTTTCTATCAAATTTTCGGAATAGGACTTTGAAGTACTCTGGCCCCAGGGAAAACCCATTCCGCAAGCTAAACTTGATGATCTCAGATCAATGTATGGTTTGATACCTGAAGACTGCCTTGGATTTTACAATAATCTAAAGGGAAACAGCACAATCGACGAGGATGTTGATGGATACGGACCAACTCTTGATTTTGACTTGGAGGACGACGAGACAGTTTGATTTGTCTGTTTTCGGGCCATTTTTTTCTTATTTCACTTGTTTTTTAATAGTATTTTTATGTGTTTTTCGTAAGCCTCATGTTTTACCTTTCTAAAAATATATTTTTTATGCACATTTACTCACGTTTTTTTAGGGTTTTCTTTTTTATTTGATGTGTACTTTTGAGTCCTTTCTGATAAATTAAAATAAAAACCTGTGTCCAGTTAAGTAACATTTATGAGTAAGGACTCAACCCACATTTTGCTCAATATCTCAAAAACTATTGCATATATCATTGTCTTTTATGGATAGATAAAAAATAAAGAATTTCTTTTATAGTAAAAATGCAAATAAAGAAAGAAATTTCAATTATTCACTGAAGAATACCACCTCAAACTTCAAACGCCTATAACTCAAAAGTACCCCTATGTGGATTGAGTCCTTTCTGTGTAACTAGGTCCAATTACATTATTGAAATTTACATCAATCCTTGATTTAAATTTAGTGTAGCAAATCACTTACATGCATATATGCATTCTTTATCGGAAAAAAACTTTGTATTATTGTTAGCACTTAGCTCAAAAACAAGCGTAGTATTATAATTAAAATACTACAAGGAAAATATCATTTAAACTATCAATAGCAGTATATTCAAATTTCACTAATATAAAATAAAAATAATAAAAAAGAACTATAACATATAAAAACATATCTTCAAAATCGCTGCCGCTTGGTGGTAAGGTACCAAGGAGGCTGGTGACATTGCCCCGTTATATAGCCAAACTAATACGTTGGGCAAAAGACGCACCAGACCGTGGATCACCACACGTCGCCACCAAGCGCACCGAAATTTCTTTGAAAAATTTTCGCTCACTTGGACCCCATAGACCAAGGGTCTCAACAGTGAAAGCAGTGAAAATATGGTCTTCACCTAGATTACTGTATTTTCGCTTCTAAATTAAATAAACTGCAGAATTATATGCGTATTTTTTATAACAAAAGCAATATTCGGAGAGTTATGAGTTTTATAATAAAGATGTCTCTTTGATTGCGTAATTAAAAATGGACTTTGTAATCTAAAAAGTTATAAAGTTGTTAAAATATTCTAAGTTTTAATTAACCTTGAGTCATTACACAAATTCATTTTGTCAGGATCTTTTTGTAATTCTATAAGCTGGCTGGCTGGTAACGGTGAGGAAAAACATCGTGAGGAAACCCACATGGCAGAGTTGTACTAGGTCATGTGACAGTGTATTCGTACAAAACGGTGATAGGCCTGCCCAATATCACGTGAGTACACTTCCATGCAAATCGTGGGTACTCTGAACGCCAGGTGACAATTTCGTGTGATGTCCAGAAGAATTAGGACCTCTGCCAACCTCTTCGGGGATATTCGGCGTGAATGTTTATGTGATGTTGCTTATATCCATACTATGAGCGGCCGTAATAGCTCAGTAGGTAGAACACCGCTTATCGTGTAGACCACGAGGGGTCAAATCCCGGGTCGGGCCTAAGCCAATTTGTCTTTTCCAACGTCATATATGTAGTATAACATAGCGAGGAAACCCACACGGGAAGGATATTGAATAAGTCGCTCTTCACCATGCAATAATACATTCGTACAAAACGCCCCCCATCACGTGAGTACACTGTCCCAGCAAAATGTGACTACTCTGAAAATCAAGTGTCAATATCACGTGATGTCTAGAAGTACCTCTGCTGTGTGAACGTACGTTCGAGTTTGAGTTTTCATACTGTGTACTAGGTTGGGCGGTGGTGAAAATAAACCGTTTGCGTGCACTTTTTAACAGAGACGTTTTCACTATTTCGTGGGTTTGACCCTCAGATATAAAAAAAAGGCATTTATTTCACAAAATTAAGTAGTTTACAATGAGTTTGTTTCAGTTTTTACCGCAGTAGGTTTCCCTGTGACGCAGCAAACAGGCTCTTTTAAATAACTAAGTAACATAACAATTATGTGCTGATGGCCATTTTTAATTTTGTTGCAAGTACAAAGATACAAAATAATAATATTCGTTTTTGTAGAAATAGAAAAATGATTTTAAAGAGAAAATAAAATAGTTCATTTTAATAGCTATAACAGATTAGAAATCGTGTTATGTGTGTGTGTGTGTGTGTGTGTGTGTGTGTGTGTGTGTGTGTGTGTGTGTGTGTGGGAGAGAGGGACATTATTTGTGCTTGTGGGTGTGTATGATATTGTACCTATACATCAATAGGTTTTTAATAGTAATTGCTCAACCTCGTTGTATGTTAACTCTCGGAACCAGTTTGTGATATAACGCTTTAGTTGGATTAACGTGTAACCTTTTATTTCTTTATTTTTGATCAGTATATTATACAATATCGGTGCTATTGTATCAAAATGACGGCGGGCAAAAGCTGAGTTATATTTTGGAACGGGAACACACGCTATTCTTTTATTGCTATTCGGAATAGAGGGTATGGTAATTTTATGGTATTTCATTAATGCCTGTGTGATGTATAGCTTTCTAACGGTTAGAACATTGGCATTTTCGTATAAGTCGGATGTAGGGTGCCTATAAGGTAACTTGAGTATGATTTTTAAAAGGGCACGTTGGGCTCTTTCTAACTCTATCATGTAAGTCTAGACAGCACCGCCCCAACACGTTAAACAATATGTAATAATTCATTGGCATAGGCTTGTAAGTAGAAAGCAGGAGACTTTTGTCCGCAGCTATTCTGAGGCTTTTGAAAACATGGAACAGCTTCCGGGTTCTAGCAGTGACTGACTGGATGTGTTTATTCCACCGAAGGTGTTCGTCGATAACTATTCCTAAATATTTAATTTCCTGTACTCGATTTACGACGGCACAGTCGCAATTGTGGCTTATGTCTTGCACATTCCTGTTACATGGATAAGTATGGATAACTAGTTGGAAATTGTCTTTTGGGAGTGATATGGCTGATTTTGTAAAGCAAACATATTTTGTTTTTAAAGCGTTCAGAGTAAGCGGATTATCCTCCAGCCACGAAGTTATATAGCACAACTCTCTCTCTAAAGTAAAGTATTTATATAAGCATAAAAATATCATAATATATTGCTGTGTAGTGTCGGCTTAGAATAGCACTACCCCATTTCTTCCGGTGGGTGTACGTAAGAGGCGACTAACGGTATTGGGGCTTTTTAAGGGATTTTTGGGCGATGCGGTTGGAGACCCATCACCAACAACATATCAATTTTCTGTGTGTAAATAGGAGAAAACAAATTTTCTTATTTTACAATTATATTTTTTTGCTTAAAATGAATAATAATCCATCTGAATTGCTAGTACAATTATATTCTCAAGTTATACTTCTGCTGATTTAAAAGAAAAGCTATCAACTTTTTAGCTTAAATGATTAAAATTGCTAATCCAATATTCAATATTCAATATCTTTAAGCAACTATTTTTGCTCCGCCAATTTTTTATTTTTTTGTCATTTGACATGGACTGATTTAAAATGCGCTTGTTAAAATTTTTGCCAACCAAAAAGGTTTAGTTTAGGTGACAAGAACATAACAACGATTACACGAAATACACGTGCACAAGTGAATGCGTAACTCATAATTTGCGGTTAATTAGTGATTTGCACTTATATAATGTTTTGTGTTGTAGTTATTTTCTAAATTTATAATTTCTCAAAAATATATTGTAACCGATCTTGCTTAAAAATAGTTAACATGTAAATAAATAAAAATTACTGCTAATAACAAAGCTAAACAGTATTTATAAACACCGATCATGTCTTAGAAACTGTCACGTTGTAGTCGCCTACAAATATAAATAAGATGCCAATTCACTTAGATTGAGCGTATTCAAAAATACGAAGGAGCCGGAACGTGCTTGCAATACAGACTTCTTGGATTTGACCGGATTTTGATTTATCTTTAATAAATATTATTAAAATACGGAAGCATTTGAACATTTCGAATACCCGGGTGCATCTTATAATCCGGATAAAGACAATCAGCAGAAGTATAAATTGAGAAAATAATATTCTACAAGGAATTCAAATGGATTATTATTCGTTTGAAGCAAGTATAAAGGAGACAATAAATACTGAATTAGAGATAGATAAAACACGAAAACAGTCACCAAAGGTATTTTAACCTCCCCCCATGAGTGAAATAATAGTTGCTTGCTTCTAAACTAAGGTATTTTTTTGTAATTATTATAATTACAAGGCGACATATTAGTAGACGGATTTGGCCGTTGTCCACCGAGCTGACTTCGTGCGGGTTAGCAGAATCGACCGAAATTATACACTGGTATTGGACTAATTCACAAGTTCAGTCATTATACCCCTCAACTAAGCATCTACGATCAATTTAATATAGTATCACCTCTTGTGATGTACTGTTACGGGGTAGGTCAGGAATAGCTTTTGAAAACAAAGTTTTAAGAAAAAAAAAACCCTTTATTAAATAGAATGAAAATCAACTACAAATATTCTTAATCCGACAAAAGTCCCATCCAATCTGAATAATGCACTAATTAATAAATCATGAGTAAACAGTTTTCATTGACGTCAATGCAAACTGTTTCGCAATCTATCTAAACTGCAAACTATGCTCAGCACTTTTATTCTATACTTACGGTGTAATTACCAATATAACAACCCCCCCGTTAAGATTGATCATCACGGATAGGGGTGATGAGAGATTCAACTAACTACTATACGTTAATGGCTTGGACGATCGTTTGGCTTTTACAGTTACCTGTGAAAATAAAACATAATTAAAACATTTAATTTATTAACAACTTCACTTAAGAGTGTTGTTTCACGTATTGGATTTGCTATAGTCGAGTACACATTGTTTAAATCGCACACATAACACTTCTCACTTATCACTTTACATTTCTCGAGGTCCTGAATCAGTGAGTAGAACATATGATCCACTCTGTTATCGCTACGTATGGTGTAGTTGGCGCGATAAGAACGAAGGTGTTAGGCTTTGATACATCATACGGTACCGGCAGAGGTATAACATTAAACAAATAATAAACTTGGTGTAATACTAATGGAATTTTCCTACTAATGAAATTATTATTTTATTCATGTGATGGAAACAAATAAGTAATGATATATCTAGTCGTGAATGTTTTGTAATGTTAAGGAAACGGGGAGTTCATTGTGCATTGGAAGCTCATTTCTGTGTTTATCTGATTCAATATACAACTGGTGCGTTACATCCTATGGCTTATTTAAGGATTTTATTTCAGAACAAACCTTGTTGGAAACAATATGTAATTATTGGGTCGTTTAAAGTAGATTTCGTCTTTTTCGTCGTTCTCCGTAAAGGGATTTATGTTAAAAAATAAAACATAATGTCCCTGAGGAATGTTAAATGGCTCGAATCATACATCCTTAAATATGTCTCTGAATCTTTAGAGCTGTTATTTATGCCTACTACAATCTTTATAGCACGTTACCTGGGGCCTTTTTCCAAGAGATGGAATGACCTTTCCGTCTGTCGCCTCCGCACATTTAGTTCTGATAAACAAGTCAACGTTTGCCACGGTAATATCATATCTATTTCTTTGAAAACAAGTACTATATTTGTGTTTGAATAAATGCACCCTTATTGCATCTTCACGGTCACTGCACCAGCTCGCTGTGATGGTCGGATATTAATCGATATAATGATGATAACTAAGTGAACTCCTTTAAGTATACAAACAGACTGTCTTTCTTGTATTATGCTGTAGTAGTTTTGAATCTTCTGCTTCCTATTAACCAAAATAAAAATAGTATGGTTGATGTACAAAGCTGCAATTATAAGGAACATTTAAGTGGTTTTGGCACTCTGTTATACTGTACCTTTATGTTAAAATATAGTAATAATATATCATGGTTGTAAATAAAAACCATTACATTTAGGATGATTTAACCTATACATTGTATTTGTTCCAAACGGCAATAAGCCTGCCCTTATCATGTGAGTATACTGTCCAAGCAAAACGTGGGTAGACCGTAAATTTGTAAATGTTAATTTTATATTTATTTTGTGTATCTGCGAAGAGAAATAAATGTATTTTGTTTCTTTCTCTACTTTGAACACCAGGTGACAATGTCACGTGTACGTAAATACGTACGTAAACTATTTTTAATGTCCTGCTTTACACTATAATTCCTTTAGATTAGGCACCTATGACCGCTGCCGATAAAAAACTTAGGATTATGTTTGTAGATACCTGTAAATGTCAAAGTAACAATTAAATACCATTATCTTCTCCTAGAAAACTTGGTTTCCGTAAAGAAGAAATTCACCTTTATGAATAAATTATTTCGGTAAGATTTTAACGGTTAAAAGCGAGACATTAACATTTAATTACTATTTCACTGTGCTAAGCCAAACGTTAAAGGTCACTACATTTGCTAAATACAATGATAAAATCAATATTGGATTTGTTTACATAAAGCCTACATATTAATTGGGTTGATCAGCCGTGGCAGCAGAGATAAGTGGTACTTTACATGTTCCCTTGAGTGGCGTACTAGGTGAATCCTACTAGAGAGGATGACTGGTTATGGGTCTCCAACCAACTAAAACTTAAGTCACCTCTTACAACACCGCATGAAAAACGGGTAAGTGCTTTTTTACGTCGATACCTTACAGATATCATACATACATATACTCGCGACTATAAATCCCTAGAAAGGGTAGCCAGAGCTAAGGAATTAGAAATTTAGATTAAGTAGCAAAGTTGAAAAAGATTTACTACTACTAATTCAGTTTATATAAAAAAAGAAAAAAGTATTTCTAATTATAAACTATAGTAATTAATAATAAGACGGGAATTGAACCCGTTATTAGTAGATAGAATGTAATAGGAAACCAGCTATTTATCTCACACGTATTAAGTTGGAGCGGTAAATCAAGTCAAGACCGTTTTTTTATATCTAATATAGGATTTTTGTTAAATTAAATTACGTATTATTGTTTAAAAAAACATAAATTTACTTAGCTGGTTTACTCGGCAATGGTTCTGCTATCTAGCGATGTTTTTCTTTGTTTGGTTTCGGCCGTTAAAACGTCACAAACTTTTATCACTTATTTTTTCACATTCACTTAATATTACCTTAAGATAACACTTATGTGGATGAAATACGCACTAATATACAATTTACAACCATTTATGGTTTATTTCTATGCTTTTTAACAATTATAGCCAAATTTAAATAGCAAAGCACGAATCAGATATTAATTCGATCTACCCGACATTCTACATACATACATACATATTCTCACGCCGTTAGTTCCCATTGGGGTAGGCAGAGACTATCGATCGCCACTTTGTACGATCCTGGCAAACCTCTCTGGCTTCGTTTACATCCATCAATCTTTTCATACATGCTCTTTTATTCTTCATACTGCGGACACCTGCCTTTTTGAGCACATTTTCTATTTGATCCAAATGTGTCCTCCGAGGTCGTCCTCTACTAACATTACCTTCCACATTGGCTCTATATATCTCTTTCACCAATTTACTGTCATCCATCCTCTCTATGTGCCCAAACCATCTCAACATTCCTTATTCTATCTTTCTTACAATATCATCTTTTACACCACACCTTTCACGAATCACATCATTCCTCACACGATCACATAACCTTACATTACACACTTTTCTGAGGGATCTCATTTCTACTGCATTCACTCTACTTTCATGCTTCTTCTGCCACACCCAACATTCACTGCCATACATAAGCGTAGGAACGAGGACAGCATCATGCACAGCCATTCGGGCCTTTTCAGACACCGACTGACTAGACATTAGACTATCCAGTGCTCCATTTACCGCATTACCCTTTTTCACTCTTCTCTCGATATCTTCATCACACTTTCCATCCCTAGTAAACAAACTTCCCAAATATACAAACTCTTTCACTTGTTCCACTTTCTTACCATTAATCTCAATCACGCATTCGGTCATATTCACCTCTCTCTCAAAAACTATAGTTTTTGTTTTATCCACATTCACCCTCATTCCCTTTTTTTCAAAAGACGCACATGCAATATTCGTCATCTCTTGCAGCTCTTCCACCGATGATGCAAGTAGCACTTGATCGTCGGCTTATAAGAGGCATTTAATGGCACGAACACACACACACACACACACACACACACACACACACACACACGCACACACCTACATACTTTTCTTTCATTATCATCATAGTATCATCATTCACGGTCTTTTTTTTGTTTTGTTCATTTTTTTTTCTCTTTTTTCCTTGTATTTTTAAACGTCATTTATAATATTATTATTTTTCTTTTTTCTAATGTACTTGTTGTATTTTCGCGGGCAACCGCCTTAATTTCGTTCCTCTTTTGTTTTGAACCGGTAATTGTGATCACCTGTCATTGGCTTTGTAAAAAAATTGTATGTTCTGTGCCATGTTTGTTGTATTTGCTGTTGGTGGTCAACGAATAAATAAATAAAATAAATAAAAATAATGATGAATCCACCCACTCTCAATCCATAATCACTTTCACGCAACTCTGTTAAACAGTCATCCATGAACAAATTGAAGAGCCACGGGGAAGCTACACAACCCTGTCGGACACCCCGAGAGATCCCAAACCAGTCAGTATTTTCCCCGTTTACTCTCACACATGCACTGGAATCCTCATAGAGTGATACCAGTGCACGTATAAGTCGACTCCCCAAACCGAACCGACATTCTATTTGCTTCAAATGTGTCCTCCATGGTCGTCTCCAACTAACTCTACCTTCCTCATTAGCTCTATTGATCTTAACTTTTTTAATACATTTAAAAAAGCAGTTATAATTGTCGGCCTTACCAAATGATATATTAGGATATTTTGATAGGATGTCAAAATTATCATAAATCAAACTGACTGCTTTTTTTAACTAACAAGTCTACGTAATACATTATATGGAAAATCACTTCAATCACCGGTAAATACATTTGCTCTACAATTTTCTTTTATTCACATTAATATTTTCATTAGGTGATTGTCCATACAAAAGATGTTATATCAAGATTAATAATATACTACATTTACAACTTAATATTTATCATTCTTCTTATAAACTTCTGACAGAGCGCTCGTATTTAAAATGAGATTTCCAGTGGTTTTATGCTTGCTTAGTTCTCTTCAGTTTTTAGTCATTTGCTTAGCAAAACCTGTGAACTGGTTTTTCGTTTTCGAGTCAGTACGTAAGCAGGTTAATGAGTCTAAATGTGTCGCCAAATTTGTAAGTGAAATTTTCACGTTTCATGATATTGTAGTTTACCCCTATGAATCTGAACTTGATTCGCTACAATTTACTGACCAAATGATCAAATCACTCGCTATCAAAGATAAGCATAGCATGGTGGTTCGATCCAAGGAAATCCGAATTTGTTCCCGATTAGTTATATGGCGTCAGTATTTGCTATTTGTTAATACTGTAGATGATTTAATTAAAATAATTCACCATTCACTATGTAATACATGGCAATCGGATTCACGTTTCGTTGTCGTTCTTGAAAATAGTACTGATGTGTATGAAATAATGGAAGTTCTGAAATACCATTCGCTTCTTAATGTGTTCATTGTAAGAAAACAAGAAGGTATTATAAAATACTGGCGCGAAATATCAAGATGTGGAAAACATGGATTGAAGCCTCAAATATTTAATTGCTTGTCGTCACCAGGACAAATAATACCCGAAGAAAGAAAAACACTTAAATCGATGGTTGAAAATGATTGTCCTGTGAAATTTGGTGTCCGTTTTGTTTATCCATTTGCATATAAACCTGATAATACAGCTAATTATAATTTGCCTTTTAAATATCTAGGACTTGACGTCGCTCTAATGGCAGTGTATGTAGGAACTTATGATATTGACGTTGTTAATCACACCCATGACTTGGGGCACATCGATTCTGATGGAAATGGCACAGGTCTCTTGAAAGCTTTGTATGATAGAGAGATAGACGTAATTATAGGTGCACTTCCATTGCTAGACATATTTTTTGTATCAATAATGACACCATTGCAGTTTGAAGATTTGATAGCGGTGGTCTTAACTAGAAAATCTCCTAATGCGCAAGTATTATTTTTAATGATTCCATTAAACGTTTGGATAACTATAATGGTAGTGAACTTGTTATTTTTGAGCATAATTATGGTTATGTCACCAAAGAAAGATGCATTACTTTCGAATTTATGTGTGTATGTATTTCAATTGTTTGCAATTCTCATTGGAAAAGATGTTAAAATTAATCAAAGGAAGTTCCGCATGATATATTTGTTTCTAATCTGTTCTTCATTTTTTGTACGAGTCGCTTTTGAATCTGTTTTATTGTATTATTTACTGAGTGCACATGAAAAAAATCAAATTGATGACTTAAATGAAATATGTCTCCATTCCGAAACTATATATATAGATACAACTTATGAAGTCCTTTTTAGATCAGGTTTCCACACTTCCAGTTGCACGATAGATAAAGAAAGATTTAAAGTAGTTAAGCATCCATTAGAAGCATTGGAGAAATCCAGCTATGCATCTCAAAATGCAGTTTTCATGTACAATAAAGAATACCAGTATGCAGCCCAAAGCCAGGAAGAGATTGCGAAATTTGCTAAAATCTATCATATTGTAGCACAAAAAGTATATTCCGTTCCGTTGCTGTACTACATTCGTCGTGGCGATACTTTGGAAGCTCAGTTCAGAGCAGGAACTACAAGAGCAAGAGAATATGGTGATTTGTTATATTTCGAAAACTACGTCGTTAATGAAGTCACAAAATCTTTTCGAAGTAAATCATCTGCAGTTGCCCTTAGTATAGATCACGTAAAAAATGCACTTTTCATATTGCTCCGTGGTATTTATGCTTCAATCCTATTGTTTCTTCTGGAAATCATAATATTTGCCTGTGAAAAAAGACGAAATATTTGGGGCAACACTAACTGATTTTTAATATGTGCTTAGTATTGGCGTGATAAATTATCTAAACTTTAGTTTTGGTGTGACTTATAGTGTGCCTTAGTCTATAGATCTACAGATAAATAAAAAGTGTCATTTTTCAATACTCAAATGACCGCATTTAACTTAATGCATATTTCCACAATATTATGTCAAAACATGTTTGTGATTTTATTATATTTATATAGATTAGTTCAAATTACTCGCGTTGAGTTTGAAAAACGGCAGTCTAAATTCTCACTGTTTAACCTGATTTCGATAGGTAGCTAAGAAAAGTTTAGTACTCAGAAAAAATGAACCACTTTTTATGTACATGCAATACTTTTATTTAAATAATTACACCTAAGTTTAATTAAGTTTATAAAATAATATTCCTCAACCATAATCAACATGCAATAAGATGTGAATAAAAATTAACTATCATGAGCTCAAAATAGTTTTCCTGCACATTGATACACGTACACTTCATATAAGTATTGTAGCCAGTAGGAAATGATTCACGCGAGAATTAAAATGAACTGTTTGCTATTTTTTGTAAAAGTTCAAATTACTAATGTAAAATTCTCTAAATTTGAGCTTTTTCATTTAATTAACATCAGTACGATTTGATCTTCTTTTAACATTATTGTTTATTGAACATTACTATATTATTACGAGTACTATACGTTTCTAACTTAATATTCAAATATATTGTTCTACTGTAAATAATATCTTTAATTTGGCTCGGCATCCTACAAAAATAGCATACATTACATACTCGTATATTCATGGTTATAAATATCTAAAAGCCTGAGTTTCAGAATTAAAAAGTAATTCAGCTCACTTTTGGACATTGAGATGGGAAAGATGTGTAAAAAATGTTGTTGGTAATGGGTCTCTAACTGCATCGCTCTACAATCACTTAGCCCCAATAACCTAATTCACTTCTTTCGATACCTGCGGTAAGATATAGGTTAGTGCTAAGCTGCCTTCCTCCCTCCGCGTCACAAGCCATCAGTCAACACCGCGTCCGTGGCACTAGCTAACATCCTCGTATCGAAGCAATCGACGTCTCACAGACGTAAGTACGTAGTTTATGTATACATAAATTTATATAACATAATAGATATTTTTAAACTCAGACTCAAATGTTCACGCCGTATACCCCCGAAGGGATTGGCAGAGGTACCAATACTTCTAAACATCACGTGACAGCGTGTTTGGTCAGTGTACTCACGTGATAGGGGGCAGGCCTATGGCCGTTTTGTACAAATACATTGTCAAATGGCTAAGTACAACTTGGCCATGTGGGTTTCCTCACGATGTTTTCCCTCACCGTAGATATAGATGTACTGGTGGTAATAAAACCGATTTGCAGACGACCAATTTTTGTACCAGGAACCCATATAATATTAAGAAAAATAAAATTTTAACATTAAAACATATATAACATTGAAAATTTTATTTTAACTGTTAGGCGATAGATATACTTATATTGTTTAGATTGTAATAATCAGAGATAGATAGTAGGGTGAATTTTATTTTGTTTGACTGGTGCCGACTCAAAAATTAATTTAAGAGAATTTTAAGATTTAGGTAGGTTAAACTGACGCGTGAGAAATAAAGAAATTCTTAAGGTGTTAATCACAGTAATAATAATAATAATAAAGCCATTTATTTCTCACTTAAATTTTTACATTTCAACTTAAAAATAAAAATATAAATTATTATTAATTAGGCACTTAAAATATAACGTTACATAACAATTCATTTTAACATCAAATCTAATTAATATAAATTAAAATTATTTAAAAATATAGTATATACAGCATTACATCATTTGTTTAAAATATTTATCATTTAACATTTAACTACATTTAATTTATTTTTAGTGTTATAATTTATTCTTATTTATTCATTTATGTGAGACACCCATTTTTGGGCGTAGGCCTCCTCCAACCTCTTCCATTGGTCTCTCTGCTTGGCTGTGCGGGTCCACGTAGCGCCAGCCAACTGCACGATGTCGTCCGCCCAGCGCCGCCGTGGTCTGCCGCGTGGCCTCGTCGCTTCTCTGGGATACCAGTGAAGGAGTCTCTCACTCCACCGGTTGTCAGTTGTTCTCGTGACGTGACCTGCCCATCTCCACTTGAGTCTGCATGCTAGCTCTACGGCGTCTGTCACCTTGGTCATATTTCTGACTGATGTGTTTCGTACCCTGTGTTTTCGCTTGATGTTTAGCATGCTCCGTTCAGCTGCTCTCTGAAACACATTAAGTTTTTGAACGATATTTTTAGTAAGGGTCCAAGTTTGACACCCGTAGAGTAGGGTGGGAAGAACAATCGTGTCCATCGCTTTCTTTTTAAGATGTGTCGGAAGCTTGGACTTGAATACATCCTTGAGACTCCAGTATTTGCCCCACGCTTTCTTTATCCTTCGTTCTACTTCTCTAGATGTTTGATCAGCGAATGTAATATTTTGTCCCAAGTAAACGTACTCTTCTACGTAATTTATGGTGTGTTCTGCTATTTTGATAGGGATTTTTTTATGGTTTGTCATGGCAAACGTTTTTTGCTTGTTCATCTGAAGCCCACAGTTTTTACTCTGTTGGTCAAGCGTTTCTATCATGTAGACTAGGGTCTCGTGGCTTTCTGCAATGAGAACAATATCGTCAGCGAATCTAAGATTGTTAAGGACTTCTCCATTAATATTCACACCGATTTCTTCCCAACTAAGTTGTCTAAAAATTTGTTCTAATAATGCTGTGAACAGGTTGGGCGAAATCGGGTCGCCCTGTTTTACTCCTCGCTGTATGTTGAATGGTTCTCCTTTTCTCTCTAGTTTAACGATTCCCTTACTATTTTTGTAGATTTCTTTTAGTATATCAATGTAGGCTGTCTCTACGCCTTGTTCTACCAAAGCCTGCCATAGGGGTTCGTGCTTTATAGAGTCAAAAGCTTTGCAATAATCTATAAAGGCAATATAGAGCTTTTTATTATACTCTGTGCATTTTTCAATTAGTTGTGTGATGGTGAATATATGGTCTGTGGTAGAGTAGCTCTTTCGGAATCCAGCTTGTTCTCTAGGTTGGTTACTGTCCAGCATTTTAGATATCCTTTTTAAAAGTAGAGTTGCGAATACTTTGTAAATTGTTTGTTGTAAGCTTCTTGGCCTGTAGTTGTCTAGGCTCATAGGATCTCCTTTTTTGTAGAGAAGGGTTATTATCGATATACCCCAATCTTTCGGGATTTTCTTTTGCTCTAAAACACTGTTAAATAGCTTTGTTAGCACTGGCGTGAGAGGCTCGCTGATTGCTTTCAGGACATCATTAGTTATGCCGTCATCTCCAGGACTTTTTGATGATTTAAGGTGTTGTATTGCATGTCTGATTTCACTGTCTATAAATGGCGGGACACAGTCCTCAGAAACAGCTTTCGGAATTTCATCAATGTGTGCTGAGGATTTTGCTTCGTATAGAGTCTTGTAAAAGTTCGTAGCCGTATTGATTAGGTCTTGTCTGTTTTCATATTTAATTAAAAATCTTATTTTTTTCTTTTTAGTACTTGATTGTTTATTTTCGGTTGTTTTATCAACTCTGAAGTCGGTTTTCTTTTTCTTAAAAAATATTTTATTTTACGCGTTTTAGAGATGGGTAGCCCTGGCAAAGATGCCTCTCGGATGAGTAAGCGACGGTTACTGTATTATTCTTCGTATTTACGGTAAATACATACATACATATACATACATATACTCACGGCTATAAATCCCTAGAAGGGGTAGCCAGAGCTAAGGAATAAGAAATTCCTCAGCCACTTTTGGAAAATTGAGTGGGGAAAAGATAGTAAAGTAAAGATTGTTGGTGATGGGTCTCCAACCGCATCGCCCAAAAATCCCTTAAAAGCCCCAATACCGTTAGTCGCCTCTTACGTACACCCATCGGTAGGAACGGGGTAGTGCTATTCTAAGCCGACACTACACGGCTACGGTATTTCCGGTATTTCTATTATTGTATGAATTGAAGATTTTGGCATATTGCACGGTATTAAATAGGCTCAACCATATGTAACGTTTACGCCGAATATCCCCGAAGGGGTTAGCAGAGGTTCTAATACTTCTGAACATCACGTGACATTGTCACCTGTTGTTCAGAGTACCCACGATTTGCTTGGACAGTGTTCTCACGTGATACAGGGCAGGCTTATCGGCGTTTTGAACAAATACATTGTCACATCATTGTGGGGTTCGACAGTCCCCTTGATATCCTGGGATGCCATCATCAGATCCAGGTCTCATGGTACTTTTTTGGTATTAATAACATAACAAAAGAAATGTTTAGTGAACCTGTACTTCCCTTCATAAAAGCTACGAAGAGGAGTATAAATCTATATATTAATGTTGAAAGCAGTATTTCCTAACTCCTAGTGATTGAGGATCTACACCTTCCATCATCAGCTCAGCAGCATAACATTATGATTTCCAGAAGCAAATGACAATATAACTTCAGAAAATATGTAAAACGCGGTACATGTGAGGAAAATATGAGGGTTCCCCTCGATTTCTCCAGGATCCCATCATCAGACCCTGATATCCTCATCATGGTACCAATCCGGGAGTATTTTGTTTCTATAAAAAAAAAACAAAATCTGTGCATAAATGGCGAAGTAATCGGCGAACAAACATAAAAAATAATATATATATACGGTCGAATTGAGAACAGTCCTTTTTTTGAAGTCGGATAAAACAAAAACAAATTAACTCATGTAAAATATACACGTGTATTTTGTCTAACGTTGTAATTTTATTGTCATCTGAAACATTGTTGGTTTACAAAAATCTAAACCAAGACATTTTAATTCAATCATGTTGTATGAAGAAAAAAAACAAACATAGATTACAATCGACGGAACAAAAAAAGAGTTGATTAACAATATTGAATATTCAATGTTGGATTAGCAATACTAATCGTTTCAGCTCGGAATTTGATAGCTTTTCCATTTGATCAGCAGAAGTATGACTTAAGAAAATAATATTGTATTTGCAATTCAAATCGATTAGTATTCGTTTTAAGCAAATAATTCAATGGTTGTAAAGTAACGAAATAAAGAAAATTTGCGAGGAAAGATTTGTTTGTGTGTTTGTCCATGACTACTCAACTGATTCATAAAATTATTGGGGTAGGCAGAGACTATCGATCGCCATTTTGTACGATCCTGGTAAACCTCTCGAGCTTCGTCTACATTCATCAATCTTTTTATACACGCTCTTCTATTATTTCCACATTGGACGCCTGCCTTTTAAAGAACTTTCTCTATTTGTATCTATAAAGGTATTCTATCCGTAAAAACCTGAAAATCCTTTAGCAACAGAGGGTATATATTATTACGCAAATTTTTATGAGGGGAAGCAGTAGTTGAAGAGCAGATATTTAAAAAATAAGACATCCTATGGATAACATGCGAAGGGGCGGTACACTTGTTAATAATATAATTATCATGCACGCGCAGCAAGAACACATTTCGTTATCATGTTTAAACTACAAATACATTTTTTATTTTTTATTTTTTTGTATGTATTTATTGTGTATTTATAGAAAAAAAACGGAATACAATGTGCATAAACCCGACTCGACTTGTAAACTTCGTTTAATCTTCATATTACTATAGTTCACTGCGCTTAAATTCTAACACAAGTATTTAGAGCAAGGAGTAAGTGTTCGAAATTTGTTTTTTTACTCATGTTTGATATAATAAAAGGTTATTAATTAAATTTCCCCCACTCCTTCAAAAGACTTCCATAGATTATAAATATAGCAATGAAGTAAAGATAATTCTTATATATATTCGTCAAATAGCAAAAACACCTGGAGGGCGATTCTCGCAAGATCGTAGAAATTATATCAAGTGTAAAATTTCGGGGGAAAATATCGATAGTAGAAATATTATTTCTGTAGATAGACTAAAACTATATTTTCACACTCCGTAGTAATTTTCCTTAGACATTAAAGAATAAAGAACGAAATGAATGATCCAAGCTAATGAATTGAATTAGAAATTAGGGTCAGCTTCCAGCATCCAGCAAAGTCTATGGGCCAATTTTGACAATTTATAAATTGCTAACAATTTAACTATTCCAGTTATAGAAAATGTATGACTATCGGTAAAACTTTATATGGAGACCTTCAATTTGATACCTGAACCAATTTTCTAGCTCTTACCACGACACAGGCTGGTTTGCAAAATCCACCCTCTCTCGTTTAATATATAAGAATGAAATGGCAAATGAATAATATTGGTGATCTTTGGCATAAAAATAAAACATAGTACAGCATTCAGGATACAAATAAATATACTCAATAATAAACATATACAAACAAAACTAAGATGATGATGACAAATACTAATCCGCATCGTGGTATAGTCGGGAAAAACACCAAAAAAACTTAACAGTGTTGCAACCGCCTGGACAGGAAATCTTCAAACATAAAATACAGATTCACTTTAAAATCAGCACTTTTCGAACAATATGAAAATGTAAATTTAAAAATAAATTAAGTCTGCCCGAGGCAAGGCAAAGAAAAATATTGTTCGGTTTTTACTGGAGCTTTTGTTATTTTTCAATATACACAAACTTTTGAAGCTATGGAAATAGTTCTAGTTGTTAGTTAAAACAGACACTCCCGAAACTTTTTCACAACTCAGATCACTTTTATTTTTAATATGTTGTCGATATATGGTAAACATCAGTGGAAATATAATAAAAAAATCGGGCTATTCTGGGAAATCCGAAAAATTTACGGTGTCACAACACCTGGTAGGATAATGCTCTACTATATCTGGTAGGGTAAGTTCCGGAAAAGTATTACGCTCAATAAATACAGAGCAAACTATAGAATTATTTTTTATTTATGTCATTGCTAATAACATATGATAAGTGTGTCTTGTAGTACGAGTATAATTATTATAGGAAAATAATTAACTTCCTCTATACTGAAATATATATATGAATATATATATATGAATTGCATGTGCGTCTTTTGAGAAAAAGGGAATGAGGGTGAATGTGGATAAAATAAAAACTATGTTTTTTGAGAGAGAGGTGAATATGACCGAATGCGTGATTGAGATTAATGGTAAGAAAGTGGAACAAGTGAAAGAGTTTGTATATTTGGGAAGTTTGTTTACTAGGGATGGAAAGTGTGATGAAGATATCGAGAGAAGAGTGAAAAAGGGTAATGCGGTAAATGGAGCACTGGATAGTCTAATGTCTAGTCAGTCGGTGTCTGCAAAGGCCCGAATGGCTGTGCATGATGCTGTCCTCGTTCCTACGCTTATGTATGGCAGTGAATGTTGGGTGTGGCAGAAGAAGCATGAAAGTAGAGTGAATGCAGTAGAAATGAGATCCCTCAGAAAAGTGTGTAATGTAAGGTTATGTGATCGTGTGAGGAATGATGTGATTCGTGAAAGGTGTGGTGTAAAAAATGATATTGTAAGAAAGATAGAAAAAGGAATGTTGAGATGGTTTGGGCACATAGAGAGGATGGATGACAGTAAATTGGTGAAAGAGATATATAGAGCCAATGTGGAAGGTAATGTTAGTAGAGGACGACCTCGGAGGACACATTTGGATCAAATAGAACATGTGCTCAAAAAGGCAGGTGTCCGCAGTATGAAGAATAAAAGAGCATGTATGAAAAGATTGATGGATGTAAACGAAGCCAGAGAGGTTTGCCAGGATCGTACAAAGTGGCGATCGATAGTCTCTGCCTACCCCAATGGGAACTAACGGCGTGAGAATATGTATGTATGTATGTATACTGAAATAAACCTTAACTTGCACAAAGGCCAAATGAACTGAATATGTGAAAGCCTCCTCTCATTTATTTCTACGAGTACATTAACTTTGGAACACTTCTCTTTGAACTTAATTGTCTGCTAATGTAAGTTTCGGAACAATATAGAGTGCCTACATTATTGGTAGCATTCACTACTGAATAGTTATTTTTACTCTTAGTGTTATTTTTTCCTTTTGTGTAGGTGTTTACGTTTAAATATAGCGTTTTAATGTTTTTTTTTGTGGATCTCATTTAATTACAAAATAATTATTCCGAAAATAATTTCTCACCCACCTTCGAAAGATAAGTGACTTAAAGTTTTTAAAATTAAGAATGGTTGATGATAGGTTGCCAGCCTTAACTTCCAGCATTCACTTAAACGATTCAAAACCTTTAGTCACCTCTGTAAACACCCCCGGAAAGAAATGGGTTAGTGTTATTTGTACATACTTATGATATTACTCAGCAAAGAGTATGAAAAAAGCTATAAAAGAGTAAGTTATGACGTTATGAGACAAACTCTCATAATAATGAGACTAACAATTACTTGAATTCATGAAAAAGACAAACGAAAAGTTATACTTATCCGGAAAATGTTGTTACACCTCCATGTTTTTCATTTCTTTAACTTGAAATTTTATTTGTCAAAGAATAAAAATGTCACATGTGCATACATTTTACCGACAAATCTAATAAAATTGCAAAACATACCAAACAGTTCTGTATTTTGCAAAGTAGAACATTTTGCTTCCCGCGTCAACGTTCACGAGGTTTCTCGGTAATTTGTTTTTCTAAAACACAATTAGACTAAAAGAAGTTTCTCGTTAGTTTGATTTTTATTGCAGACGTCACTCTGATTTTGCCTTAAATTCGTATACAAAAATACAGTTAAAAGATTGAAGAAGTCTTCCATGGAAATTAATCCTAATCACAAATTATCTAAAGGAATCAAAAAGAATTTACTATAATTGTTAGTCTAGAATACTACAACATCATCTCCTCACTAGGGTTCGTAACATTTTGCTAAGAGGCATTATATATTTTAATTGGGTAGGAGAGCAATAGAGTTATAGCTTAACTGTGAGGAAAATACAACAATGTTTGTAGTGATTGTAGGAGGAAGGTGATAGAAATGAAGATGAAATCATTATACCTTTTGCTAACACTAGAGGAATATATTGCAGTCTAGCAGGTTAATAGCCAGAAAATAAATTAATTGGATCATTCATGATAATTGTAAGACCTTCGTCAACAAGAGCAATTCAATACGGTAAAATCTTCAAGAAAATTGCGTTGCTTGCGAGCGCCATCAATGTTTTTGTGGAGTGGAAGTGGACACAAGGGGCTACCACAGACTGGTGTATTAGTGGTTTGTTGCTCAAGGTGTGTTAGTCGATTTCCTCGTCATCATGCATGGAATGAGATAGTGCGGAGGGCCCTGGTGTCCGCTAATATTGCCTGTATCCTAGAGCCGCCTGGTTTTAGTCGAACCGACCGCAAACGTCCTGACGGCCTTACTCTGGTGCCGTGGGAACGCGGTCGGTGCCTACTATGGGACGCGACTTGTGCTTGCATTTTTGCGGTTCTGGAGGATTATTAGATTCCACCACAATAATATGCCACTGAAGATAAAATGCAGCCACCCGTGTAGTACCAACCGCAGTAACAACCGTGATATCTCAGTGGGTACAACGCCGCTTATCGCCGAACAATGAAAGTTCAAATACCGGGTTGGGCCTATAACAATTGTCTTATTCAAAGTCATATGTGTGTGAATCAATTATGATTGTTAACGGTGAGGGAAAACATCGTGAGGAAACCCACATGGCAAAGTTGTACTTTGTCATGTGACAGTGTGTTCGTACAAAACGGCGATAAGCCTGCCCCCTCGCACGTGAGTACACGCAAAAATGCGCAAATATTTAATAGAATAGAAGAATAGAATAACTCTTTATATATCATACAGTTTACAGTGAGGTCATAGATAACCCCCTATAGATTCCGCTTACAGGGCACTCGATATCGGCAACACGTTCGACTAATTGAGTAGACGTATAAAATTTCACCTGCGCACTGTTGCAGTTGCGAACAGAACTAGGAACTGAGTGTTCGTGCACCAAAAATATTTATACATACTGTTTTATTTATTACTATTGCTTTGAAATGCCTACATGTTTAATAAAGTGGTGTGGAAAATCGACCACAAAATACAACTACCAAAAAGACGGTATTACTAAGCATAAAATCATAATTAAATTGCAATTCAAGAGATCATTTTAAACTGGTCAACACCATAGTTCCGTCACGTTCACTCTTTACGTTGATTGTGATTACGTTTTTTTCTAGCATAACGTCAAGGATGTCCAGAGATACTTTTAGAACGGAATGGTTTCGGAACGGGAACTACGAAGCCAATCCGGTCCGGAGGTTGCGGGTTCGATCCCGATTTCAGAGCAATATTTATGTGATGAGCTTCAATGATTGTTTTTTAGTCTTAGGTATTATTCATATGTGTACTATATAATATTAAATATATCGTTAAGTTAGTATCCCATACTACAAGTCTTACTTAGTTTGGGACTAACTTAATCTGTGTATAATATGTCCGTATACAGATTATTTCTTAAATAGAAGAATAAGTATTTATTTATTTATTTGTTTGTTTTATTTAATCTTTTTCAAAAACTAACATCAAAATTAAAAGGCAGACGAAGTCGCGGGTACCAGCAAGTATCTAAATATTTCAAATCTTGCTCTGATAGAATTTCGTTTATATTTTAGTTTTTCTAAATTACCCGAGATGAAAGCCAAATAGATTGAAGCTACTCATCGTTTCAACGACACCGGTTTTGTTTACCGGCCCATATATATGTATTTCCATTTCTTTCTTTCTTTTCAATAAAAATATGAATGTTAAAATCTATTATTCTCTCCTTACGAACTTATTTATCAATATCATTTCTAAAATGTGTCCCATCACTATTAAAGAGTTCAAGTATAGAGCGACATTGAAAGAGCCAATCACAGGCATTGTGCGTTGTTCCCCGCTACCCGTGCTTTCCTCCAAGAGTTGCCAGTTTGGATTCATACAAATATATACTGTATGCGGAGTCTATTGGGGGTGGTCTGTGAGTGAGGTACAATCGGCGGTCTTATCGATAAAAGCAATCTTTTCCAGACAACCTTTGGAAGGTGCGATCGGTAAACTACGAGGGCTGCTATTTATGTATCCGGAACTGGCCACTTACAGAACAATAATTTAAAAAGTAATTACATCATTTAAAAATAGAACTCTTTAGCTTTAGAATACATTTATTTTTATGTGACTGTCAATTGTTTTCACATCGTAGCGTCATTTTGAAAATTGCGTGTCTTCACCACCATGGATTTAACTCGTGAACATTTTCGTGCCATGATTTTTTACGATTTTCGGCGTGGTCTAACTCAAAAACAGTGCATCGATCAGCTTACTTCAACTTTTGGGGATGAAGCACCCTCAAAGACCACTGTGTATCACTGGTTTAGCGAGTTTAATCGTGGACGATCTAAGCTTACTGATGAAATTAAAGAAGGTCGCCCTAAAACGGTCGTTGTACCTCAAAACATCGATGCTGTCCGGGAACTAATAACTCAAGATCGTCATGTTACATATCGTGAGATAGAGGCATCTCTGGGCATTAGTATGACGAGCATACATAAGATACTTCATGAACATTTAGCTGTAAAAAAAATTTGCTCCCGTTGGATTCCGCACAACTTGAGTATTGATCAAAAACAGGCTCGTGTCGATTGGTGCAAAGAAATGTTAAAAAAATACAACCGTGGTGCGTCAAAAGCTGTTTATAATATCTACACAGGTGACGAATCTTGGATCTACGCTTACGACCCCGAAACTAAGCAGCAGTCCACGGTGTGGGTGTTCCAAGATGAGCCGAACCCAACAAAAGTTATTCGTGCAAAAAGCACATTGAAGCAAATGGTCGCTTGTTTTTTTGGTATAAATGGCCATGTAGCTACAGTGCCTTTAGAGAATCGTAAAACTGTTAATTCGGAGTGGTATACGACCATTTGTTTGCCGGAAGTCTTTGAACAAATAAGAAAGACTAACCGACAACGTAGAATCATTCTGCATCACGACAATGCTAGCTGTCACAGGTCGGCCGTCACAACTCAGTTTTTAGAAGCTCAAAAGATCGAATTGACAGGTCATCCGCCGTACAGCCCTGATTTGGCACCCAATGATTTTTATTTATTTCCAAATGTGAAGAAAAAATTACGTGGTCAACGTTTTTCGAGCCGCGAAGAGGCAGTCGATGCGTTCAAAATGCACGTTTTGGAGATACCTCAGTCTGAGTGGAAAAAGTGCTATGAAAATTGGTTTCAACGCATGCAAAAGTGTATAGATCTGAGCGGCGAATATTTTGAGAAGCAATAAAACCATATTAATTGATATATGTTTGTTTCTTTTTTTTATTCCGGATACATAAATAGCAGCCCTCGTAGTTATCTGGGTAGATGCACAAAACAAGCTTACTTTAAAACTAACTTATTTAATTGAAATAATAAATAATAACATTAATATTAATTACTCAAAATAATATACATATTACACACATATGAACACACATACATAAATAACTACATACTTTTATATATAAAAGTAATAAAAATACCTAAATAAAATACACAAATACGTTTTAGAAATATATATATATGTTAATGATGTAATATTATCTTATAATGGTGTTGTGATATAGTGAAGTTTTTTTTGTATTTGAATATTAAATTACAGTTGTTGTATTCGGACCGCAATTCGCGACAGATGAATAGAGTGATTTGACTATTGTCCACCGAACTGGCCTTGTGCGGGAATAACTGACTAGACCGAAATTTTACACTGATATTTGACCAGTTCTCAAGTTCAGTCATTATTCCTCTCAACTAAGCATCCACGAACCATTTGGTATAGTATTATCTCTTGTGATGTACCATAATTTTATTATACCATAAGTTTAGTCCAGCTTGTCTGGTATAACAAATCATTATGAATACATTCATACATATACTCACGGCTATAAATCACTAGATGGGGTAGCCAGATCTAAGGAATTAGAAATTCTTTAGCCACTTTTGGAAAGTTGAGTGCGGAAAAGATGTTTCAATAAAGGTTGTTGGAGATGGGGCTCCAACCGCATCGCCCAAAAATCCCTTAAAAGCCCCAATACCGTTAGTCGCCTCTTACGTACACCCACCGGAAGAAATGGGGTAGTGCTATTCTAAGCAATACACAGCTATAGCATAAAGATAAAATATATTTATTTGTCATCAAACACAAAACAGCAGCTAATAATTATACTAATTAAATGCAACAATGGCATGGAAGGCAACAAAAAGGCAAAGTTTCTCAGGTAGGTTCACATCATTTATACGCAGGATACTGCTGATGCTACTAACACGTACATATTCTTGAAAAACCACCTCCTATCTCCTAAACTAACTATGAAATCACAAATTAACAGAAATCAAGTTTCATATTCCAAACTCTCGATTCCAAGTATATGAATAATTGAGGTTAAGAACAACGTCAAAAGGAATTTAATTCACACGAAACTGGAACTTTCGAATTAACTATTATAAAATTAACTTCTTTATTGAAGATTAAATGTAATTGAGAAATTAATTAACCATGGTTGTTAACGGTCAGGGAATTATCTGTATTATCTTGAGAAACCCCCCATAGATAAGCCTACTTGTGCCATAATAAAAAAAACAAGTTTCAATAGTTGTATTTTACACGTTTTATATTTTATTACGTATAATATAGAAATTACGCAACATATATATACTTACGGCTATAAATCCCACGAAGGGTAAGCCAGAGCTTCAGAATCTGAAATTCCTGAGTTACTTTTGGAAGTTGAGTGGGGGAGAGTTTCTGTGTCCAACCGCATCACACAAAAATCTGCCTTTTACGAACGTACACGAGAAAAAATGGGGCAGTATTATTTAAAATCAACACTACACAGAAAATTAAACATTAGAATAGCACTACCCCATTTCTTCCGGTGGGTGTACGTAAGAGGCGTCTAACGGTATTGGGGCTTTTAAGGGATTTTTGGGCGATGCGGTTGGAGACCCATCACCAACAACCTTTATTTTACCATCTTTTCCCCACGCAACTTCCAAAAGTGAGTAGTATGATTCAGTTTGGAAGTTTTTTTTTAAAGTCAGGGAAATTTACACCGGGCATTTTACTTATATTAATAAGTTTCTTCGCTTAATTCCGCTACGTACCTGCAGTCTTCTTGCAACATGCACTGTGCACCGCCCGCCCTCCCACTTACAACAAGACAATGCACCACACACACACCCACAAGCCAAAACCACAGGGATCCACAAAAATGCGACGCGTTTCGACTCAACACGAGTCATTGTCGAGCAGTAGACAGTTCGGCAGCTGACCACCGAGTCAAATCAAAGTAACGCCTGATTCAATCCAATACCGGGCATTTTGTCTATTATCTATTGCAAGATCTGTTTTCAATACGTAAACAGTTCACCACCTGAAGAGTTGGCTTTGGTTCTCACCGATAAGTAATTCCATATATACTACTCGCAAGCAATTCCATTTGCCGAAATCTCGTTGTGTAAACTCCGCCTTATTACTTACGTATTTACTAAACCACTCTACGTTAATTTAGTTTACTTTTTTCGTAACATCGAACTGGAAAAACAAGCTACAAAATTAGAGATAGTATGTATATAAGCATATAAAAATCTATTTTATGTGTGTGAAAGAGAGAAAACCAATTTTCTTATTTCAGAACCATATAGTGTAGTGCCGTGTAGTGTCGGCTTAGAATAGCACTATCCCATTTCTTCCGGTGGGTGTACGTAAGAGGCGACTAACGGTATTGGAGCTTTTAAGGGATTTTTGGGCGATGCGGTTGGAGACCCATCACCAATAACCTTTATTTCACCATCTTTTCCCCACTCAACTTTCCAAAAGTGGTTGAGAAATTTCTAATTCCTTACCTCTATCTACCCCTTCTTGGCTTGGGTGAGTATATGTATATGTATGTATGTAGAACCATATAATTTTTGCTTGAGAAAATAATTGTACTAGCAATTCAAATGGTATTCGTTTAAAATACCATTTGAATTGCTAGTACAATTATTTTCTCAAGTTATACTTCTGCTGATTTAATAGAAAGGTATCAAATTTTGAGCTTAAATGATTAAAATTGCTAATCCAATATTGAATATTCAATATGTTAAAGCAACTCTTTTTGTTCCGTCGATTAGTTTTTTTTGTCATACGACATAGATTGATTTAAAATGCGCTAGTTAATTTTTTTGCCAACCAAAAAGGTTTCAGTTTAGGTGACGAAAACATAACAACGATTACACGAAATTCACATGCACAAGTGTATGCGTAACTAATATTTTGCGGTTAATGAGTGATTGGCACTCATTTTCCAAATTTATAATTTCCCAAAAATAATATTGTAACCGATCTTGCTTAAAAATAGTTATCACGTAAATAAATAAAAATTAATGCTAATAACAAAGCAAAATAGTATTTATATACACCGATCATGTCTTAGAAACTGTCACGTTATAGTCGCCTACAAATATAAATAAGATGCCAATTCACTTAGATTGAGCGTATTCAAATATACGAAGGAGCCGGAACGTGCTTGCAATACAGACTTCTTGGATTTGTCCGGATTTTGATTTATCTTTAATAAATATTATTAAAAAACGGAAGCATTTGAATATCAGTTATTAAATTTTGCAATAAAATACATTTTGAAGATTAGTTATTTTTGAAGCAAGTTTTGATTCAAGTTGTTGTCAAATGATATTTTCTTTATCAAATAGAAAACAGAGAACATAAAGAACAAAAGGTTGACCGCGTCTAGTGTGTGTGAAAGTGTTTCAAACTAAATACCTCACCGCTGCTGAAATGACCAAACAGACCTCGCCAAAACAAGGACCAAAGCAATAAAACCCTTTTGAAAATCTACTACGACCTTTTGTTTGCTAGAAAACTGGTTTGCTGTAAGCTTTAAATTAAAGGTGAAATTTCATTTAATTTTATTTGTTAACTCAAAATGTTTAATTGTTTGTTCAAGTTTAAACAATTCCAATTCGGAACTTAAATTCCATTGGTGACTATATAATGAAAGTTTATTCTGCCATTCATAAAATCCCATGGTAAAAATATATTTTTGAGCTATATAGTAATATTGGTTAATAAATGTAGGATTCAGCCCAGATAGTATGGTTCTAGTTGTTGTCGTATTAAAAAACTACATCGCACGAAGACTCCTTGAGTCAATACAATGAAATAGTACTCAAAGGTCCTAAAAATCGACACTGTTTACTTTTATGGTTGTAAAAATAGAAGTGATAGTAGCATCACAGATAATATAATGGTAGCATTATGTTAATTAAATGACTGGATGTCCAAAAACTTTGAGGAATTATCTATGTTACAATGGGATGTTACAACATTTATATTTATTCTTTTGTTTCTTAGAACATACTTCTATACACTCTCTATCTCATAACTAGACCTCGTTATCTTGTCGCAATGACGCCACCTTTTTTAGAGATTGAACAATTATCGACTTGCCATATCGATATTACTAGTTCTCTGCCCGTGACTTCTTTCGCGATAGCCACCTCTCATTGTTTAAATATTAGCGGTATTTTTTTGAAATACTATTATGTGGAAAACCGTGTTTTATAGGTGAATAATAAATGTTGCCTATTTACCATAACAAATAGTGAAAAAATATATATTCCGTTTTACCAATCAAATGCATTCTTAACTAATTTTTACCCACGTCCAGAAACAGAAAAGCTACTCATGAAAAATAAATCACCGTGACAAGTGACATGACTTTATTCTGGATATCGCGAGTGAAGTCACGGGCAGAGACCTACTAATATCGATATGACAAGTCGATAATTGTTCAATCTCTTAATAAAGTGACGTAAGTGCGACAAGATACCGAGGTCCACTCAGTACTCATAACAGTTTCTTATTGACTTATTCTAAAACATATTTTCATTTCTTTTCATGACGTGAAAACTTTGCAGCCAGTAGCTCTGCATTATGCAGTTTGAGTTTTTAAAACTTCACAAAAAAAATATTTACTTATAACTTACATCTACATACTTAGAGCTCCGAAGAAGTAACTCTTCAGTTGCAGCCAAATAACCTAACAATTAGTTCAGAAACTTATAACCTAAACCCAAAATCACCTCTTACAAAACGAGTGGAAATAAATGGGTTAATGTTGGTGTGACCCTCCCAGCCACAGGACATTTATCATGGTCCTTACTTATATACGACTTTTGCAAGGCTTTTGTGGTGGAACCTGATTAACTACATTAATTAATAGATGAGATTCCTTGCACACCCTTAATTTCATTTACCCTTCCATTAATTAAATTGCTGTTATGCTGCTGTGTAGTGTCAGCTTAGAATAGCACTACCCCATTTCTTCCGATGGGTATACGTAAGAGGCGACTACGGTATTGGGGCTTTTAAGGGATTTTTGGGCGATGCGGTTGAGACCCATCACCACCACCTTTATTTCACCATCTTTTCCCCACGCAACTTCTAAACTGGCTACCCCTTCAAGGGATTTATAGCCGTGAGTATATGTATGTATGTATGTAATATCCAAATCAGTACCATCTATCCGCGCAATAACTGCGGGTGTAAAAGTATATGTCTAAGTTACGTTAAAATAATTTTATTTTCAACACCTAAAATATATTATTAATAAAAAATCTCTTTATGAAATGGCTTCAATTTATTTAAAATTTATGAAATAAGGGATTATTTATGGTGAATAGTTGATTTGGAAAAATGTGATTTAAGTAAGTAGTACATCCGTAACTATGTTTGAACCTACCTACTACGTGATTTTATAAAAAAATCATGGTTCTAAAATGTAAGAAAAAAAAGCAGCTTATGATAATATCGAATTAAGTTCGAGACGTTTGCCAGGATTGTTTAAAGTGGCAGTTAATAGTCTCTGCTAACCTAAATGGTAACTAATGGCGTAAATAAGACTAAACATAAAGATTTTGATTTAATAAAAATGTGTTTATGATTAGAATCTTTTCAAGTCGTGTTATTTGCTGTTATTTTACAGAGGCCACAGTAAGTCTGCAAAGGATTCCATTTGGCTTAGAATATATTCTACGATGGGATTTAAAGCAAAACCGACGCGCTCACACTTCCAATGGTGAAGATGATCCTCAGAATGCACGACGCTTTTCAGACAAGCTTGATTTACTTCTTAGGAAAATGTAACTTTTCTCATGCCATAGGTAATTGGTTGCGTGACATTTATGGCCCTGAACACCGTGGCTATAAGGTGTACTTTAATATACTGCGAGATCATATATACATACATATACTCATACAAAATTTTATTTATCTGATTATTAAATATTAACAGAAACACTATCATGCTTATATGATTTGAATGACTATGTTTTAATCAGGTTGCGTTCCTACTCGGGGTAGGAAGTTACGCTATGCTTTGTTATTGACTTTTTAGAAAAAAAAATACAGAAGAAATAAAAGTCGCAATAATAAAATATGAACATATATTTAAAGATCCACATCTAACCTTTTACTCCTTGTCGGTAGCTTCAATTTCAAAAAATGAAATTTGATTATTGTCTCCTAAAGTAATTGATATGTTATGTTTTACTATTCAAACTAACAATACACTTTCTATTTATTTATTTATTTTTTATTAGGAACATCAACAGCGACATAAGTAATAATACACAGTTAATAATAGAAATCAAGTAAGGCCAATAACAGATGTTCACAGTTGTACAGAAAACATATCTAACAATAATCTTGTTTTTACGTTACATTTGATTTTCAACACATGTTTTTTTATAGCTAGTAACTCTAACAAATACATACAATTTTAAGAGGAAATAAAATATATATTAACAACAATATTAAAAGCAAAATTGTTTTGGATCCACGATATCTCAAGGGTGTGTGTATGTGCATGTGTGTGTATATGTGTGCGTGTGTGTGTGTGTGTTGTTGTTTTTGTATATGTATTTTTTATTATTTTACTAAGCGAGGACATAACGAGTGATATTAGCATTTAATCATTATTGATTACATTGTTCTGCAATATACACAAACTTAATAAAATGTAATTGATTCAAAACCGAGCCAGGATTACGTCCTTCTTTGTAAACAAAAACGGTTTTATGAAAACCAATTTCCGCTTCAAAGAGTTAATAAAGTGGCGTTAATTGAAATTGCGTATATAATCTCTATTTGCTTGTTTGTGATGACATCATTGTTTTTATTACATATCAATCGTCAAAGTTTATTTTTGTTTAAACTTATTTTTCGCCAATGAAAACGAATGATGCAGTATATCTTCGTTTAACAATACATATCGCAAAAAATATGTTCTTTTGTTCAGCAGACCTCACAGTTCTTTCTTCAATTCGGTAGGTTGCTTGTATTCATAATTGTCTTAACAAAACTTTGAAAATTTGGGAAGGAACAAGTTCTTGCCGAGGCACTAGTCTCACAGTTTTTGTTTGAAACGAAAACAACGTTTAACCTACTTACTTATACTCACGCCCATTATTCCCATTGGGGTAGGCAGAGACTATCGATCGCCACTTAGTACGATCTTGACAAACCTCTCTTGCTTCCCTTACATTCATTATTCTTCTCATACATGCTCTTTTATTCTTCTCACTTCGGACCCCCGCCTTTATAAGAACGTTTTCTATCTGTTCAAGAAACGTTTTACGAGGCCGTCCTCTACTAACAATCCCATCCACATTGGCTCTATATATCTCTTTCGCTACTTTATTTTCATCCATCCTCTCTATGTTTAACTATTTCGTACAATTCACAAAGATGGGATGTTGAGTGGTTGTCGTATAGTGATAATAATCCATTATTTACAAAATAAATACTAGGTGTACACAAAAACATGCAAAAAATATATTGAAAACTCCGAATTTACTTACATTAAGCATTAATCTTGGTATTAAAAATGATATCTCAGCTTTGCAGATGACGTGAAATTGCTGTAATAAAAAAAGATTGTAGGTATTTTGATAACAGTAAAATAAATGAATTCAACATTTTGGATTTATTTTTGTTGGATTCTACAATGCAACCCTTTTTTGTAGAAAAAATTGCATTTTTTTTTGTTGCATAAGCATAATCATTGTCAGCAAATTAATGAATGCACCTTTGCAAAATATTATCTCTTGACTATACAAAACTCAGTTCAAGCAGCTACACATAAATAAAACATTTTAATTCAAAACTTGGCCCGTGTTAGTACAAGTATTTCATTGACTCCGCGACTTAGTAATAAAAACAAAGGAAGGAAAGGAAATTTGTTTTAGTTTTGTAGTATAAGGGCCGGCGCTGACTGCCGGCATGGCACGGCGTGTCATGGCAAAGAATTTCGGTACTGATATACACATTTTTAATCTTATAACCATTAGTATAGAATTCATGTTACTTTATTTTGACACAACGATGCCGAGGGAGGCCGCGGTAGGACAGAACGTGCCAAAGCATGCCACGGGATGCCGCGGCGTACTGCTGCATCTCGCGAGACGCACGCGCATGACACGGGCCGCCAGTACGCGGCGCAGTCCGTTCGCCGCGCGGGGGAGGGCAAGGGTAGGAGTGTATAATACGTTAAATACTAAATCCCAGTCAATTATTATGAACACAACTGACTTTGAACATGCGCGGAGTTATTTTCCGTGTCATGCCACGGCATGCCGCGGAAGGCCGTGTTATCCTTCGGAATGCTGCAGCAGAACTTACCGTGCCATCCTGTGCCATGCCGGCAGTCAGCGCCGGCCTTTACTTTTTCACCAAACTATTTTCACCCCATCAAATCCCTAACCGAAGGTTGCCTGAAGTTTAGACTTAGAAATCCCTCGCCACGGTTTTCTATTTTCTTAATTTAATTATCTATCTACTTTTCAAAGTCGGCAAATTACAGTATACATTTTACCTTTAATCAACAATTTGTTGTGTATTACGGTATTCGTGTTTCAGGAAGTTTATCCATGTTAAGTCAATTTGCAAGCGATAGCTGATGACCAAGGCGGAGTACTTAAGTGCTATTGAAGTTTGATTGATCGAGCACACACGTTACTCTTAAAGTGATTGATTTATGAATCATTTAGAGTATGTAATGTGATTATAATTTGTTGTTTTATCACTATCAATTTAACACATACTTCGAGCATAACTAAAAGGGTATAGATGCGTGATTTTTAAGTCAAAGACACGGATGCAAGTTTAGGTAATATATTTTCCAATGAATTAATATATTTCAAATGTATTATTTATTGTAGTGGCCTTTTGCACTCCTGTATTTCATAACTACCGGGAAACAGTCTTCATTTAGTGTCTTTTGCTGTGTTTGTAAGACATAGTTTGGTTAACCCTCAGTTAATCTGGTGCCTAAATATACTCTAATTTATCTGGTGGAGTCCAAGGGACTCCACTAACAATTTTTTGGTTTAAATAAAACATCATTTACAAATAGTAACAAAATTAGGTATTTATTTTAATATCAATTAATACACTATCAGACTTTCAAATCAGACTTTGGTATATATAATCATTTAAGTTTTTAACAACGAAAACAAAATTATCTTCTGAATTAGACTAACAAAAAGTAGTGCCAACTTCTGGCTACCATTAAAAATATAAACTAAAGTATATTTTAACTTTTACTTATGAATAATAATAACAATATAGTGAAATTTTAGAAATTAAAAAAAAAGGTAAGTGTTTCATATAAAAATAAAAAACGTGCAGCAGTTAATCTCTAGTTGTGGCAACACAATGGGTACATATTTTTCTAGTACAGCCTTAAACATACTGGCTTCTTACAGCTATGACATAAATATACAGTCTTTCTCTTTAGGCGTGAGGGACATATGTGACAATATTTTCTTTGGTTTCTAGGCAATTTGAGAGAGCAATTCCGCAGGCATATTTTGAGGCACTTGCGACGGTTCAGATTCATTGTCAGACTCAAAATTTTCATCGTTTAGCCATCCCAGTATAATAGATTCAGCATCTGGTTGGTCTAAATTCACTATTTGTCTACTGGACGCCATTTTGTAGCCTAAAAAGAAGAAATTGTATCATAAAACTACAAAAATACAAAGTTACGAAATTAGTGAAAAAGTTACACAAACGCTCTGGTGGAGTCCCGTGGACTCCATGAACGTAATAACTCACCAATAAATGAGCGCACACGCACGTCCTTCCGCTCCCGCACGCCGCGCGTCACTGGAGGAAGGTACTGAGACGCATGAACTTATAATTGAAATAATAAAATTGCTATAGATTAATATTTCACAATTTATTATTAGTTACAAAATGATTTAATCCTTCAAAAAAGTAACGCAGAAGTGAATACTCACCCACCAATTTTAGCATTAAGTATTTTAAGAAAAGGAAGAAAGTCTTTATAGATAAGTTACGTTTTAGTAAAGAATGCAAACTAGCATACATATATACATACATACATACTTATACTCACGGCTATGAATCCCTTTAAGGGGTAGCCAGAGCTAAGGAATCAAAAATTGCTCAGCCATTTTTGGAAGTTGCGTGGGGAAGAGATGGTGGAATAAAGGTTGTTGGTGATGTATCTACAACCACATCGCCCAAAAAAGCCTTAAAAGCCCCAATACCGTTAGTCGCCTCTTACGTACACTCACCGGAGGAAATGGGGTGGTGTTATTCTAAGCCGACACTACACGGTAATTCAGACATTTATGCAATTCGAGGTAACCAGAGATCAGATAACAACATTATAGTTTGATAATTTTAAATGATGTAAAAGAAAACCGTACCGTGACTACCGTATACTATTTTGAAGAATTGTCTGTAAAATAATTTCATTTGCAATGTAATGTTGATTAGTCTATTAAATTCTATTCTATAGAAAACATGGGCAGATATTTATACGTACCATAGTAAACGTCATCCAATTCTCTATACCTTTCAGTATTGACACCTATTCTCCAACTGTACAGCAGCACTACTAGGATTGAAACATTCTGAAACAAAGTATGTCAATATGAAACGGGCTCGTCACAAAATCAGGAAATAATTCAAGTTATATAAAATTTAGTTGTGGTGCACAGAGTGTCATAGTGCGATAATGAAGGCAATACAAATTCACTAGTGGCTCCTCCTAGTTTCGCAGCAATATCGATATTTTTCAAATATCTAAGGTTTGGAATGATATAATATATTAGATAAAAAATCCGCTATGAGGTTTTATAAGGATCCTAAAATATCCCAAATCATAAGGTAAAAGTGTAACAGCGTGTTTAACAAAATTTGTAGCAGAAACGCAATTACGCTAGCTAGCAAAGTCACGTTATGTTCAGAAGTATTAGTACCTCTGCCAACCCCTTCGGGAATATTCGGCGTGAACGTTTATGTTATGTTATATGTTATTACGTTACTTATTATTACTTTAATAAGACTAAAAAGTGGGTCATTGATAAGGTTAATAAGAACTATTTCACTTTCTGCGCAGTATCGCTTACCATCACCAAAAAAGTGGATTGAAGAAAAAACTGAATAATAACTCATTAAGGGGTTTAAGTACATAAAATGATTTTATTACAGTCGCGTCTTAGATCTCGCCGCACACGGATGGTTAGCGTAAGCGCGGTTTGCTGAGGTCGTTGACCTAACGTAACGTATAATGGCGAATTCTATTGTAAAGTGTGTTAACTGCAATCTTGTGATAAATGAAGTGCTGTCCTTCATCCAAAATAAAGTGGATGTGGTGGGTGAACCCAGTTTGGTTCGTGTGCGTGAGACTGCCTTTACGAAGGATGATATTGCTAAGGCGAAGGATCTTTTGTATGATTCTACGTCAACACGTAAGTTGAAAAGAAAAGGAGAAAATAAAACGAATAAGAACTTGTATGATATTATTACTCTCATCAAAGAAAAAGACCCTGAAATGTTACCAACGTTCGTTGCAAGGGACTTGCAAAAGTTACCCCCCGTAACATTTGATCATATTGATGTTACAAAACTGTTGAAAGATATTGTGATAATTCAAAAGGAATTGAAAGTTATGCAAGAGCAATTGAGCACAAATATTAATTATGCCTCTTGTGAGGATATTGAAAATTTGAAGTCAGAAATTGATAAATTAAAATCAAAATGCAATAGCCACAACGAATTTCAACCTAATATTAATACACATAGGGGCGCATATATTTTGCAAGATAGCTACCGGTATGACAGCGGACCTATGGGTTTACTACCGTCGAATTGTCGGGTAGATGGCAAAACAAGTGGCGAGGAGTCGTTGACCGAAACAGCTGATGTAAACAATCATGACATTGGCAAGGCCGCTGAGGTCATGACGTCACCGTCGTCGGCACCTACGGCGACGACGCCTCTGATACACTCTTCGACTCGCTCCTACTCACAAGCTACTGCGTCTATGCCTGTCTCCCTTCCACCTACACCAAGCGGTCGAGTTTCGCAGATAACAATACCGGTTATTGAGACGAATCTGACGGAAAAGAGCTCGTCACATAAACAAAGGAACAGAACATCGCCACCTGTGCAATATGAAATGCGTGAGTCATTGGCTAATACGAATACGAATGCACCTATGCTTAGTACCGAAACGGGGTGGACAGAGGTAAGAAGGAAACGAAATTCGCGTTTTAAAGGTCACCTAGGTAAAGCGGTAGTACAAGAATGTTCGAAATTTAAGGCAGCGGATATAAACATTCCACTGTACATTTATAATGTATCAATGGAGGCTTCCGAAAGGGATGTAGCAGATTACATTTTTGATAAAACAAAGATAATAGTAAACCCTGAGAAAATATCAATGAAAATTAAAAGGAATTATAATTCCTACAAAATTATCGTTCCTAAGAATAAGTCGTCATTATTTTTCAATGATGAATTTTGGCCGGATGGAATATATTTTAGAAAATACTTTGTACTGAGACAGAAAATTACTAAGACCAACTTGGATAAAGAAACAACGATTAAAAATGGCGTCGAATAATAATACTAATTTAAATTTAATGAGCTATAACTGTAAATCTTTAAAGAGGTCAATTGAAAGTATAAAGGGACTCTGCAATACGGCAGACATAATAGCGCTCCAGGAAACATGGCTCACAGATGACGACTTGCTGCTACTGAATGAAGTGCATACTGAGTTCGCAGCCACCGGCGTCTCCGCTATGAACATGGAGAAAGGCCCGCTGCGCGGCCGCCCGTACGGAGGGGTGGCGCTGCTTTGGCGCACGAGTTGCTTTAACTCTGTGTCTGTCATTCAGTGTGCTAATGTTCGTTTATGTGCTATTAAATGTGAAGTGAATGGTGATTTTTTCTTAGTTTTTTCTATATATATGCCTACTGATAAACGATTCAACTTGGCGGAGTTCACTAACTGTTTATCCGAAATAAGTGCCATCGTTGAAAATTGTAATATTGAAGTAGTTTATATATTAGGAGACTATAATGCGCATCCGGGAGAAAACTTTTTTTGTGAAATGCAACAATTTTGTTTAGAACAGCAATGGACATGTATTGATGTTGAGCTCTTAAGTAAGAACACTTACACATTTATAAGTGAAGCTCATGGTACAACTCGTTGGCTGGATCATTGTTTAGTAACCAATAGTGCCAGATTAACAGTAAGTCAAGTGAAAGTATTGTATGAGGTGACATGGTCAGATCACTTTCCGTTGCAAATATCATGTAATATAAACTTATTGCCTAAAACTTTTTGTTCAATACCTAAAGAAATAAATAAAATCATATGGGGCACTCGAGATAACGATCAAGTTAAGCAATATTATGATGTTTGCAATGCAAAGTTATTGAACTTTGAATGCCCTGTAGAGCTAAAGAACTGTACAAATAAGTATTGCAATAACTCAGACCATAATATAGCTATAGAAAAAATGTACTTAAACCTAGTGTGTATACTGCAGGAGACTTCTGAGTCCTGTCATAGTATTATTCGAAATAAAAACAGAAAAGAAATAATAGGCTGGAACAAATACGTTAGAGCGTTTCACGATGATGCCCGAACATGTTTTCAGAACTGGGTCTGGCATGGTAAGCCTAGGCAGGGTAGCATCTATAATGATATGACCGCATCGCGAAAGTTATTCAAAAATAAAATTAAATGGTGTCAAAACAACAGAGACCAAATCAAAATGGATATACTCGCCTATGCTCACGATGCAAAGGACTTTAGTAGGTTTTGGAAGCAGGTAAACAAGTCGAATCCTAAAATAAGCAAGCCAATGAATGTCGATGGTGTCAGTGGTGATGAAAGGGTGGCTGAATTGTTTCGGGAGCGATTTAGAGTTGAGTCAAATGAGGCCGACTTTAGTGAAAGTGTAAATAGCATTAACTCTGGAAACTCTAGTGATAAAATTAATTTTAGTATAGATGAGGTTAAAAAGGCACTAATGAGCATGAAACGGGGTAAATCTCCGGGTCATGACAGCCTCAGTATAGAACATCTTAGATATGCCGGTCCACATTTACCTGGGGTATTAAAGCTCTTATTTGATTTGTTTATTAGTCACTCGTTTTTGCCGCACGATCTTATGCGAACTATAGTATCTCCAATTGTAAAAAATAAGACAGGTGATATCTCGGATAGTCGTAATTATCGGCCAATCTCTCTAGCGACTGTGGTAGCTAAGGTACTTGACTGTTTGTTGGATAGAAATCTTGATAAGCACTTAAAATTACATGATGCGCAGTTTGGGTTTAAGGCCGGTCTGTCTACCGAAAGTGCTATCCTCTGTCTGAAGCGAACAGTCAAGTACTACACAGACAGAAGTACTCCCGTTTTTGCGTGTTTCTTAGATCTCTCAAAAGCTTTCGATCTTGTTTGTTATGACAAATTATGGGGTAAATTGCTTAAGACTGAAGTCCCATTCGCCATAACAAACCTTTTTAAGTTTTGGTATAAAAATCAAATAAACACAATAAAATGGAACGAATGTTACTCTTGTGATTATAAATTAACGTGTGGTGTGAGACAAGGTGGTGTAAGCTCTCCAAAGCTTTTTAATTTGTATGTTAACGCACTGATTGAGGAGCTCTGTAGTACAGGAGTCGGCTGCTCCATCGATGGTGTTATGTTCAATAATATTAGTTATGCAGACGATATGGTTCTTTTGAGCCCCTCAATCAATGCTTTAAGAAAGCTCTTACAAATCTGTGAGCAGTATGCTAAAGATCATTATTTAATATACAATGAGAAGAAAAGTGAAGTTATGGTTTTCAACTCTAGAAATAAAAAGATTAACCAGTTTCCTCCAGTAATGTTGTATGGCAAACCGTTAAAAACCGTTACACAATTTAGATATCTGGGTCATTATGTAAATAGTGACCTCAATGATGACCTAGACATAGATAGGGAACGCAGGGCACTGTCTGTCAGATGCAATATGTTGGCTCGCAGGTTTTCTCGATGTTCAACAGAGGTGAAAATAACCCTGTTTAGAGCTTTTTGCCAATCATTTTATACATCTGCCCTGTGGGTCAAATATACGCAAAAAGCATACAGTGCCCTGCGGGTCCAATACAACAACGCGTACAGAGTAATGATGGGGTTGCCTCGGTACTGCAGTGCATCGGGGATGTTTGCGGAGGGTCGCGTGGATGATTTCTACGCAATCATCCGCAAGCGTGTCGCGTCCATCATGCAGAGAACCTGGGACAGCTCCAACACGCTCTTGAGAGTATTGGCCGATAAGTTCGACGATCCCATGTATCGGCACTGGGTATATGTGCAGCGGCACACTAGAGCCACTTCTCTGGCTAGATTTGGCACCTTATGTAAATAGCTTATTGTTAATATTTTAAATTTTACTTTTATTTATTAAATCTAAGTCTAACCAAACTAACATAATTTAAGTATCTCGATGTTACTAACTTACTAACTTTACTATGGATTTACTTTATGATCCGAAATAAAGTTTTTATTATTATTATTATTATTACTCACCGCCATTTTTGCCGCCAACTATTAAAAGTGAATTTACATATATTACGGAAGCAGGTCCTTGTCTATTCATATATTTACTTGAATAGTCATTATAAACTGACATTTTCTAGTTGAACATATATGATTATGTAACAATTTTTATTTTACGGAGACGAGACGTGTTTCCAATGCAGCACACCTAAAAAGAATCAAGGACCGAGAAGAGGAACGAGAGTGGAGCACGAGAGACCGAATTTTGAACGGAACAATTATAAAAATCACAATTCTTCTCTCTAAAATGGCGTGATCATGCAGTGTATCCTGAATCGGACTACATGGTTTTCTTAAATTTTGAGGATGTAACATTGAAATATAATGTACCAGTTTTAGTTAAAACGTGACGAAAAATATTATTGTAATTACCACTTACCATCATCAAATCGAATCTGCCACATTCGATAAAACGCCGCCTAACATTGACGAAGTATATCATTAAAAATGAAATATATATTTTTTTTATATACGTATAACAATATATATATATATATATATATATATATATATAAATCCCGCTACCTATTTGGCGTCTTTTCACTTCGCATCGTTTTGACGTCCACCAGATAACGTTTACATAGCCTCAATTTTGGAGCATATACTAATCCAATTATTGTTGCTGAGGACCGTAATCTAATTTATTTTTTAATAAACCCATAATTGTTAATATACAAATATACGTATATTAACATGCATTGTCCAACCCATCTGAACCCACTACCACATCAATGTTAACCTGACCTCCGTTGTATAATAACAAATTTATTTTATATTCATAGGCATCTAACGTCCATATTTTTATGCGACGTTGCCAACTTTACAATAAATTCAACCGTATAAAATGTAAAAGCTAAAGCACCTTGCTAATTTGAAGGAATTCCTAATTTGTTGATAATATAAAAGAATTGCTGTTTGTTTCCATTATCTATCATATTATCTGCGTGTGTTAGTTAATGTTTAATTAATCATTTTTTTATGAACATTAATGTATATGTAGGTTTGTATGTCTGTTGGCCTGTGGTACGCACCGTACGCATTGTGTTTTAAAATAAAACAATCATTTAATCTCTGCTTTATAATAAACTGAGTTAAGCGGTAATGGCACTTTGTGCTTAAACATAGAAAACATAATAAGATAAGAAGTAGGAACTTTGGACGAGATGGAAGATCCGACATTTCAATCATTGAACTATTATTCCGCTACTAGTTATTAATCAATGATTACAATACAATGGACATTCACACATTTGCGGATGCCAAATGCAATACGATATGAAATTATTTTCACATATGGCATCCGTATATCGGTTAGATACTATTATATAAAATTATTATGATATATAGATGAATATAAGAGAGTTAAGAATGAGGTGAATGAGAAAATAGAAAAAAAAGCGGGATTTGCAAGAGTGGTGTGAGAGGAAACTTTCTTATAATTTCCGGAATAACCAAAAGTTATTCTGGAAGTATATCCGGAAGGAAAAGGGAGTTTCCCAAAACACGAGAATGAGTGTAATAAGAGATGAACAGGGTGAATTGGCGACGGATGAAAGTAGCATGAAACGGGTATGGAAGAATTATTTTGAGGGACTGTTTGTAAAAGAGGATGCATCCATTTCTTCGTCAATCGACAGTAATGTTGATTGGAACGAAGAGATGGGTGATTTCAGTGACAGTGAGATTAGTGTGGAAGAAATAATGAATACAATGAAAAGTATGAAAGTAGGGAAGGCGGCAGGGTATGATAGGATAGATAGGTTGAAATGCTGAGGGCTGGTTAAGGGTTGGTGGCTTCTTGGTTGTACTTCCTTTTCCAAAAATGCTGGTCGAGTGGCAAAGTTCCACGAGACTGGTGCAAGGCGGTGATTGTGCCTCTATATAAAAGAAAGGGGTCACACCAAGAGGCTAAAAACTACCGCGGCATCAGCTTACTCAGCATTGTTGGTAAATTGTATGCTAAGGTACTGATTGCAAGAGTGATGAATGAAACTGATGAGAAAATATGGGATGTGCAAGCGGGATTTAGGAAAGGAATGGGATGTATGGATCAAATCTTCTCTCTAAGGAGCATCACTGAAAAGTTCATAGCTAAGAACCAAAAGGTGTATTGCTCCTTCATTGATTTAGAGAAGGCGTATGATAGGGTGGTAAGAAAGTGTTTATGGGAGGTGTTATCCAAGTTCGGTTTGGGGAGTCGACTTATACGTGCACTGGTATCACTCTATGAGTATTCCAGTGCATGTGTAAGAGTAAACGGGGAAAACACTGACTGGTTCGGAATCTCTAGGGGTGTCCGACAGGGATGTGTAGCTTCTCCGTGGGTCTTCAATTTGTTCATGGATGACTGTTTGACAAAGTTGCGTGAAAGTGATTATGGACTAAGAATGGGTGGATTCATCATTAAATGCCTCTTGTATGCTGACGATCAAGTGCTACTTGCATCATCGGCAGAAGAGTTGCAAGAGATGATGAATATTGCATGTGAGTCTTTTGTAAGAAAGGGAATGAGGGTGAATGTGGATAAGAACAAAACGATGGTTTTTGAGAGACAGGAAGATGTGACAGAATGCGTGATTGCGATTGATGGTAAGGATGTGAACAGGTGAAGGAGTTTGTATATCTGGGAAGTTTGTTTACAAGGGATGGAAAATGTGATGAAGACATTGAAAGAAGAGTGAAAAAGGGTAATGCGGTAAATGGAGCCATGAATAGCCTAATGACCTGTCAATCGGTGTCTGAAAAGGCCCGAATGGCTGTGCATGATGCTGTTCTTGTTCCTACGCTTATGTATGGAAGCGAATGTTGGGTGTGGCAGAAGAAGCATGAGAGCAGAGTGAATGCAGTAGAGATGAGGTCCCTCAGAAAAATTTGTAATGTTAGATTGTGTGACCGAGTGGGAAATAGATAAATGTGATTCGTGAAAAGTGCGGTGTGAAAGATGCTATTGTAAGAAAGATAGAAAACGAAATGTTGAGATGGTTTGGGCACATAGAGAGGATGGATGATAGAAAATTGGTAAAAGGGATCTACAGAGCTAGTGTGGATGGTAATGTTAGTAGAGGACGACCACGGAGAACACACTTGGACCAAATTGAGAGTGTGCTCAAAAAGGCTGGCGTCCGAAGTATGAAGAACAAAAGAGCATGTATGAAAAGATTGATGGATGTAAACGAAGCTAGAGAAGTTTGTCAGGATCGTACGAAGTGGCGATCGATAGTCTCTGCCTACCCCAATGGGAATTAATGGCGTGAGTATATGTATGTATGTATTATAAAATTTTAATATGGAGTCAATTTTAAATTACAATCATTGAGTATTTACTTAAACAAAAGTCAGTCAGTAAGAAACAACCATATGAACAATATGTTTCTGTTTTAAATATAGCTAAAATTGCTTACATACGGACGTGATGAGTATCGACCTTCCTTTTATTGACGTTGTTTTTTAAAAACGGGTCATTATGCGTGTAACCGTACTTAAAATATTTAAAAAAGTATATGATTGAAAACATGACTGCGTACCTTACCATATTTATAACGCAAAAAGCGTTTGTTTTTTAAAGAAAAAGACATAGAAATGAAAAAGAGATAAATGTATACAAAAGTTAAATCAAACATGATGTGGAGAGGTAATCTGGCAACATTAATCAAAAATTATACAAGAAGGATTATGGAACTACAATAATGCGGTAAAATATATATCGAATGAAACAAAATAAATAAAATTAAGGTATACGGACGCCAAAACAAACATCATGTATTCGATTTTACGTTATCTGACGTCCGTATACTAACTGGTGTAACTGAAACTGGTAATTTTTGTTGGTTTTGGTCTACAACTACATCATCAGCTGAAAGTATAAACAATCGAAGATAGGGTGTTCCATTCTGTTGTGTTTATTTGTAGAAAAAAGTATCGTTGGTGATGGTTCTCAAACCGCATCGCCGCATTAGTGACATTCTGAGCCGGCACTACACGGGACTTTTACATGCATACATACATACATATTTATAGGTAACACTTCTAATTTAGAATACACACATATACATACATATACTCACGGCTATAAATCCCTTAACAGGGTAGCCAGAGCTTTGGAATGAGAAATTCCTCAGCCACTTTTGGAAGTTGTTTGGGTAAAATATGGTGATAATAAATGTTTTTGGTGACATCGCCCAAAAATCACTTAAAAAGCCCCTATACCCTTAGGCGCCTCTTACGATCACCCACGGGTAGAAATTCTAAAGCCGACACTACATAGCAAATAAAATTTAGAACAAAATCTGGAATAAATCACATAATCAACTAATCGTATAACCAACTTAAGCCAAAAAATAAGAACAAAGGGTTACAATTGGCATACTTTTCATTGATGAACATGTCTAAATCTAATGTTTTTTATAATATGCTATAATATACAACATAAGAAAATACTCAATTGCTGACCCGACTTTACCCTAATAATGGAATATACCCTTTGTCAGGCTAATAAATATGAGATTTTAAGACTAGCAGCACATGGATTACCGTTCACAATATATTTACATAACATAACATAAACGTTCACTCCGCATATCCCCGAAGGGGTTGGCAGAGGTACTAATACTTCTGAACATCACGTGACTTTGTCATCTGGTGTTCAGAGTACCCACGTTTTGCATGGACAGTGTACTCACGTGATAGGGGGCAGGCCTATCGCCTTTTTGTACGAATAATCTGTCTCATGACTAAGTACAACTCAGGCCATGTGGGTTTCCTCACGATGTTTTTCCCTCGCCGTTAACAACCATGATAAATTAAACCACACATATGTCTTTAGAAAAAGACAAATTGGTGTAGGCCCCGACCCAGGATTTGAACACTAGTCGTTTGTAATAAATAAAGGAAAGAAAAATTTCGACACAGGGCCTCGGTATAATCGGAAATTTTCAGTTCACATAAAACAAATCATAAAACAACCCGCCGATGCGATGACACAAATGAATAGGTACTAAAGTATCGCTTACAAGAGATTTGTCAACATCGGCATTTCATTCCAAAAAACGCGGGATGCCAAAAACGCGGACCTATGAAAGTAACGTTTACAACAACAGCGCCATCGAAATTGTTGACGGAAAGTGCCGGAACTCCGTTCAAATAAGACACATGCATATTCATGCAAAAATTGGCGTCCACAAAAAAATTTTTTTTCTTAGTTTCTCTTAGTCAGGTGATCACAGGGAAGAAGAATTTCGGTGTTTCCCATTCGACGTCCGTATATCGGACGCCAAAAGCAGGTGGACGCCACATTATATGCAAAAATCGACA